>CM039529.1:18015176-18027327 GCA_022433055.1 Begonia peltatifolia
GGGCCTTAAAGGCCAATCATCCAAATCACATGCCGTCAGACTTAAGTTGATAATAAAGTTTGATGAAGACATCACACAACTTTTGGAAGGAGGAATCTCATAGATAAACGAAAAATAAATTATAATACAAAGATTGAAATTCCTACCCAAAAGAGCCCTTTAATATGACAAAATTGTAAAAGTCCTAATCCAAAGTGAATTCCTTAAAGCAATAATCTTGCAGGTATATAGGGCGAGTGTGACTTTATAAATAAATCATCGTTCAAAGATTAAAATTCCTTCAAACCAAAGCCCTTTAATTCGACAAAATTGTAAAACTCATAATCTAAAGTGGATTAAAACTCATAATCCAAGGTGGATTTTTAAAGGCAATCTATGGACTAAAATGATCTTATATGGTGGGAAAAATCCACACAATATTCAACCATCAATGTTAGATCTACTCAGCGGCACGTACCTCTTTTTGCAGAAATCGGTCAACCCAATCCTTCAATCTGTCAACTCTTGTTGTTATCCACACCTTTACCAATCTGGAAATTACAGCTTCTGCTTCATAAGGAGGCATCTCTTGTATTATTGACTTACCTCCATCTTCACTCTCTCCTGTGTCTGCTACAGCAATCTGTACAAGATCTCTCTCCAATTTGTCAGCAGCATTGAGCACTTCTAATGCATCAGGTGTCAATTCACCATTGCCAACAACAAATTGCTTCAACTCCTTCCCATAACAAGAATGCAGGGTTGCTGTTGCTATGCCTGCTGCGAGTGGTTGCCATGATCTCAGAGTAGGACTAAATATTGCTTTCTCATTAAAAGCCAGTTCGCTTACAGCTTGAGCAAGTACAGACAAGAAAGGGCGACGGCTACTTCTTTCTGTAGAATCATAATTGCCTGATTTTACCTTTTCCATTTTCTGTCTTAAAAAAGAGTTGCAGAAACTTTAGCTAGAAGAAATAGTAAGAAAGGAAGATAAGCATAGCAAAAGTAAGAGTATCCCACTTCTTCCAAACTAAATTATTTCTCAATACCATCTGATGGAAATTATTATGTTTGGCAATGGTACAAATCCCATGATAAAGGACAATGAATTTACAAACTTCCCAAGGAATATGGGAAAAATTTTATAGATCCAAAGAACACAATAATGTGGAGCCATATAACATTCTTCAACTGTAAAAATCGCCTAAACCTTAGGGATTGCACAGAAATTAACTACAATTAGTAATTAAGTTCCAAAGAAGATACTTGCCTGAGCAAAAGCCCTTTGAAGAGATGATCTTATGTAAGTATCTACTCTTTCGCGAGACACGTTCTTCATCTTGCCCTCATGATAGTTATCCTGTGCCAATATTTTTGACGATAATACTGCAATTGAAACGATGCTTTGCAACTTTTCGACATTATCACTGTGGAAACTGTCGTGATATGCAAGAAGTCTTTTCTCTGTCCAACCTAAAGTTGAACTCAATATGGAATTCAAAGCTTTAGAGTATACAGGATCCTTGTAGGCCTTGGCATCATTTTCGACTTCCATCAATAAACTACTCGACGCAAGCAGCAAGTCGCCTTCATATTGGCCGGTAGCAACGTAACAGTGGAATAAAACCCATGAAAAACAGAGATTATGCAACATTTGATTAATTCCGAGAACTACCCAAGTTTTCTTCATGAGTTCTAAAACTTCATCAACTTCTTCAATCATAGAAGTTTCTTCATTAACATCAAAACAAGCTTCTAAAAGTATTTGATATAGTCTGAGATTCAGTGGAAATCCATCTGCCCAGTGGCATTCATTCGAAGCCGATCCGTCAAATGATCTACAAGCGAGGGACATAATAGTACTCCTTAGAGTTTGCATTGATTCATGATTCTTTCCTACATCAATGGGTTTCTCAAGTGCCCCACGGATAATCTGCCGAAGGCGCTGAGGAGCAGTGTCTGTCTTCTCCAATGGCATGTTAGGAGATAAGAGCAGACCTGCTTCAAGAATTTTCAGTGTTCTTCTCTGCCAAATCTCATATTCTTGTTGATTGGGAAAATCTGATGATTTTAACTGTTGTAAAAGCTCAAGAGGCAAAACCATGGATTCTACTCGTCTTCCAAGCTGATGAACAAGACTCAGCAATTTTAAATTACAAAAAACAGATTCTGAAATCGTGAATGACAAGTTTAATAACTAAATTTCAACAATGCTATCAGACTAATTTCAATTGCTCAGCAACCAAAAAACTAGCTTCAATTTTATACGCATACCTGTCCAGCAGCGACTTTCAACAGCCCGCGTCTAATTCTCGAATCTGTTTGCTCGGAAATTTTCATCTGAACCCTTATCAGCTCCCCAATCGTCACTGCCTTCTTTATTTTCACTTGACCTAACTGCTCTCCCCCTCCGATTCTCCTCTTCGAAGACGTTGACGATTTCAATCCCAAAGTCTTCTTCACTCGACTAGCAGCCGTCGATGTCAACGACCTCTGCAGCGACGTAGCCGGAGGCGTCGCCGGAGCTCTGTCAACTGACCTCTCAGACTGCGGAATATAAGTCAAAGGCTTCCCTCCGGTGCTCCGGCATGCCGCCACTAAGATCTCGTACGCTGTTTCCCGCAGATCGGCGTCCGAAAGGTTGAGCCTGAGATCGCCAAATGGAGAACGGAGGTCGTGATTCTGGTGAATTGACATAGTAGTAGAGGCAGTGACGGTTTCAACCGGAGTTGGACTTTGAGCAGGTCCTTTAGAGCCTCCCCGCGATCTATCTCTGGAGACGCGAGACATTGTAATAGTGTGAAGAAGAAGAAGGCGGAATCTAAAGCGCGACGGTGAAGCTGGGCGGTCACTTTCTCTCTATAGGTGAGAAAGAAAAAGGAGGAGAGAGATGAGATTCTTCTTGGGCTAATATTCTCGCTTGACTCTTAAGGAATCCATAGTATGAATATGGCGTTGTGCTGTCAAGCTATCCTAAAACGAAAGATAGAATTGCGAGCCAGATGGAAACCATAGTCAATGTGTTAAGCTTCTCTGCGTGACTCTCTGCATGAGAGAGAGAGAGAGAGAGAGAGAGAGAGAGAGAGAGAGAGAGAGAGGATGGGAGAGGAAGCGTTGGATGGATGGCTGGGTTGGAACGGAAAGATTGAAAACCAGAAGTTTAATTAAACATTTTTAAATTATTGGTAATAATAATTAAATTTATAAGTTTAATTAAATATTCTGGAATTATTAATAATATAATAATTATTAATTAATTAATTTTGTGTATTTAAATAGACGACAAAGACAGTGCGTTATTTCGTATTAACTCTTAAAAGATAACTAGGTCAATCTATTTTTTATGTAAATAACTCTGTATCAAGGGGTATTATCAATTAAGTATTTATCGTTAGAGTTGTGGTCAAATAATGTGTTTTTATCGCACCATTTTTTTAGTTATGCAATTTTTAAAAAAGAAACAACAAATTGTTCAGAAAATAAACTTGTAAATTTCCGTATTATTACTAAAATTCCCTCGTACATTGAAATTTTTAATTTATTTTTATTTGAAATTTTCCAAAATTATGATAACCGTAAAGAAAATTTTTTTCTTTGGAAGTCGCTCAACAAAAAAAATAATATGACAAAAACATAATTTCTTTTTTACATGAACCTTGGTCTCAAAGGTCCATAATCTCAAAGGGTCATTTGCTTAAAAAAATATAGACAAACCTCAAAGTTGCAGGAAATGCTTTTTTTTCGTATTATCTTCGTGTCAATATTTGGAAATTCTCTTTTTCTCTCAATTTAAAAAAAAAAAAAAAAAAATCTATTTGCATTAACCAACCTATCCTATGCAATTTTACAAGATATGTTACAAAATATAAGAAGATTAGGCCAAGCACAAGACATCAAAATCACATAAATTATTTATAAACTTAAAGCCATTGGATAGTTTTATGGGGAAATAATTCAAACAATCGTCATTGTTAGCGTATACATACATGTGCATAAAATATTTTAACGTAACAATACAAACAACATTCTTATACGAGTACGAGTACGCGTATAACCAAAAAAAAAAAACAAATTTATTAAATTCTCAAAAAAATAATAAACCGTGAGAAAAAGGTAACCATTTAGTTGGGTTGAGTCCAAAATTATCCTTTGAATTTGTTCTTCTTGTTGGGAAAGGGGAGAAATTTCATACGTGGACTTACTCAAACTTCATCACGTGCTTATGACTTTTTCTTCATGGACTTTTTTTGTTGATGTAATATTGACCTTATTTTATTTTTTATATAAGTTTAAAGGGTATATTTACTTACACTTGCAAGTAATAAAATAAATTTTAAAATACGAAGATATTTTCGACCTAAACTTTTAATTTTGAAAGTTTCAAGCATTAACAATGAACTCTTTACCATTTACATCATTTAATGAAAATCTCTTGATTTGTTACTTCTCTTCTTCACTTTTCATTCACTCTCTCTGTCCCTTTCTTTCTCCACCTTACTATTACTTTTTTTGTTACATTTTAAGAAAAAAATTTAATTTATATCTTGTTGTATGCAGTAATTTATTATTTAGTTTCTAATATTTTTTTTATCCAATCAGACTTTATTCTATATGTCGTTTACAATTCAAACTCTACCATTTAATTGATTATCGTTGTTTACCGTAGACATATAAGAGAACGGTCAGTTCAATTTGATTGACTGTACTCTCACACTAAATGATAAATTAATTTTTAAAAAAATAATAAACTATATTCAATTTACTTAAAGTTTTTATCACATATTTAACACATTATAAGAAGATAATTTGAAAATTTTCTTGATTTTCTAACACTTGTACGATTTATTATAATTTTAGTTAATTAGTTTATAAAATAATTATAATAAATCACACAAGTATTAGAAAATAACGAAAATTTTCAGATTATCTTTTCATAATATGGTAAGTATGTGGTAAAAATTTTAAGAAAATTGAATATTATTTGTTATTTTTTTAAATTAATTTATAATTTTTAAATATAAAAAAAATAAATTTAATGAAAAATTAAACGGCAATGTTTGAATTGTAAATGACGTATACGATAAGGTCTGATGGACATAAAAAAATTTTAGAGATTAAATGACAAATAATCTCATACGATAAGATATGAATTGAACTTTTTCTTATATTTTATTAGAAACAAAGAAAGTAAGCCTATATGCGTGTGGATTATAGAAAAAGGCCCAATAAGTGATGACATGGTCAAATGAGTATTAAGGGTCCGGGCCAAAGGATGGAAGGCCCAACATCATTTATTACCAAAATGCAATAATTCACAATAATATTTCATATTTTATTATATTTAAAATGGATTAGATTGAAAATGATAATGGAAAATGGCTAAATATAAATATAGACCTCAAACTTAGTAGGCCTTAGTGGCTGAACCCCTTTTTGTGACCTAGTAAGCTTGGAAGTTCAACCCATTTATCGTATCAGCTACCGAAATCTTTTAAGTTTAGAGTTTGAAATGATATTTACCCGTATAAATTACAAAATCTCATAAACTAATTATTTACTTCAACTTATATTTTCTTTCAAAGAAGCTCGCTTCAATTTCTTTCACGAATCATTGTGTAGCTTCCCTTTACGTAGATAATGAAACACGTATATTCTATTTGACATTTCTTCGTGCTCCTCTTTACGACGAGGGACTTACATCATTAGTTGTAGGTATTTCAAGTGAAATCTCTTTTTGAGTAATTTCCGACTATACTTGTTTCATTTTTATTTTCTCAAGTCAAATTATTCTTATAAACGAGGAGCTGTGAAATGATAGGTTGTACTTCCTCGTATAGTTTCGTCTCTTTGAGTGTTTATTACTTTTCATCGTTTCTTAAATTTTTTTTTTTTTTCTCAATTTGAATTTTCAGATAAGATTTACTTCTACACGTCATGTTCTCTTACTTTTTGTACGATTATGTATGTATGACACTTACTATCGTTTTTTATAACGTCATTATTTTCTTCAAAACAGATATTTTATAAAATGAAATGAATCTTTACAACAATCGGGACCTATCAAATGCAAGTTGAATCGGGTTGAGTGGGGCACATACTTGTACATATAGAGCCCAAGAGTGGCCCATAAAAAGATGGTCAAATCAACGAACATATTAATTCTTTATTATTCTTAATATAATTATTTATAACGTATGATTTGAGCCTATTGAGATTTGCAAACAATTAATAATAAGCCATGAGTTCACACGTGCGATACGGACGAATGATGAGGAGATGAGATATTACAGCGAATCAACCAACGCCGCATATCCTGGGGTCCCCACAATGCTCCCCACAGTAAGACCCCAACACCGCCCCACTTTTTGCCGCCACCTGTACTGTCGCCTTCATAAGTCAAACCCTTGACGACACTTGATTTGAAACTTCGCCAGAACAAGACGTAGACGGTAGATGTGACCACAGATGATTGAAGTAATATTGCATGTTTATTTTAAATACTAGGTCGGCACGCTCCTATTGGTTCATTTTATGGGACCCACGGGATTACATGTTTTCCCATATCAACCATGGCCCCCACTAAGCTTCTCCCTTCTTGATGTGCACGTACTCGTTCATGCTTCTTTTAGATTCTCCATCACTTGGTATCTCTCCGTTGATTAAAAGGGAGGTACCTTTTTAATATCGAGTAAGCTTGTATTAAAAAAAGTTGTTAGTATTTTCCATTCATTAATCATCATTTTTAAATTTTTTGGTGTCTATTATTCATCGTGTCTGGCACGTCAAGCACACTCGTACAATGATCATCTATGACTAGTGATTACCTTTCGTATACGACTTTCTTTTTTTTTTTTTATCTTTGTGCTAGTTCGTCTTGTGAAAATAAGAACGACTATAATTTAGTTAATTATGCGTACTCAATCCAAATCAATAGAGTTGTACGATTTCTTATTAATTGAGATAAATAAAAATAAATAATTTATAAGTAAATTTCTTCTTTTAACATAGTAAATATATTTTTAGTAAAATCTAATAACAAAATGGGGTGGTTTTCACCTAAAATGAACAGTATTATAATAACCAGACTAAGACAGACTCCACACTCTTTCCACGAACATTTTAATCAAATGAGCTTTTTGCTTTGTTGTAGCTTGGTTATAATTCTCTAACTTTGATTTTTTGTGTGAATTGGTCCGAGCTTTATTTGTATAATTGAGTGGAAATCTTTGTTCTTTTTCTGTGAATCTATTTCAATTCTATAGTTTGTGATCAAAAAACTATTTTTTGATATTATTTTATTGGAAACTTTAATTAACTGATGTAGGGGACAAGCAAGTCCAAATAAGCCCATGAATTGTATTTTACTTTTATTTAGTTTTATTATTTTTACTATATTGGTTTTAGTTTTTACTTTTTATTTAAGAGGTTGAGGTAGAAAATATAATTAGTTTTTTGATCATTAATATAATTTTTTTTATTTTGAGAATTATTTTTTTATTTCGATTACGAAATAAAATTTGTAATGCACCATTATCGCTCCAAAATATTCGTCAAACAATAGGACAAGTGAGGTTGAGTTACTTATCGAAATAACAATGATCTCCCGTAAATCAATAATCTCTAATGAGGCAAACAACAACTTCAAAAGCCCAAAAAAGAAAAGTCAAAGTCTATAAAAGTCCGACAAATCAAGAGTCTGAGAAAGCTCTGATTTTGTTCATCATACAAATATTTTGGATTTGTAGCAGAGAATATTGTGGACGTCGACAGCCGCAAATCTTGAAAAAATGAAATTACCGTCAGGTGCCAGGTGGATAGAAAGAAAGTGGGTCCCCTTTTGCCTTTTCTTCTCTTTCGAGATTTGTCCGGAGTAGGAAATTATACAGAGAAGCAGCAGGAGTTGAGACAGTCATCAATTCCCCGCCGACAGTCACAGTTAACCGGTCAATTTCGGACATTTCCAGCGTGATTTCATCGGCGACGGTGACAGCTTACCAAAGCCCACCCCGGCCAAACTGACGTCCCTCCGCCCCCCGACTCATCCAACTCGCCGGAGTTTGAAGACGTTTTATTTATTATTTTTTTTCATTCAAATTATTTAGATAAATTATACTTTTAATTTAAAAAGTTACGTACAATTCGTTAAAGGTCCAAGGGTTACCTTCTTTATGTTTGCACTGATTTGATCTTATAATGTACGCATCACACGTCGCTTATTAATCAGATATAATAATTAAGAGGAAGCAACCCTGGACATTGGAAAGCAACAGGCATTTATTCTCTCCTATTAAATTAATCAATTAATTAATTAATAAAATCGACTTTGGCCAGTCACTTTTAACTTGGTAATGATGAGTTAATTCAAAAAGTTGTTTCCACTATTTGTCCATCGACACACTAATTGCAAACCCACGTGGCATTTTAATTTGGTATAATGTAAAATTGACATAATATAATATGACCACTTAAAAATATACAACTAAGAACATTGTCGCTTAAAATATAATAAATTGACACATAAATATAGTTAGTTAGAGTTTATATCTAACTTCGAGCATTAGATTTGTTAGTCTTCTATGTATGTACATTTGATTATGTGACGCACTTATTGACATTTTTTTTTGTTACTTTATAATATAAAATTTATTTTGAGTTAATGATTTATTTATGATAATATGTTTTTGTTTAACTAGGTCATTTTTTAACAAAAAATGCATGTATGCGCAAAAGACACTAAGACTCCGATCAAGTTTTAAAAGAAAGAGTGAAAGGACTAAATATATGTTCGTTAGTTAATAAGCTAAGGCTTAAATTATGCTATGTTAACAAATTCGTTATTGTCATTGAATTTTTTCAGAAGCTCACTTGTGAACCTGAGCACCCACCTCTCATCCAAAAGCACAATCTCAAGGAGCCTTTTATACTTTTCGATTTATGAGCGTTTGGTTCAAGTCGTAGATGCTTAAAAACCTAAAGTGAAAGTCTAGTTTAGTGGTAATGTTTGTCAACATCAATTGGCGAGCACTTGGGGCAGACGCCTAAAACGATTATTAACAAAAATTTCGAGCAACAAGAACAAATTTGTTAACAAAATATAATTTAAAAATTAGTTTGTTAACAAGCATAGTTTAAGTGTTTTTTTGTCACCAATTTTACGTTAACAAATTATATTTTAAAGATTAGCGACAGACATAGTTTAAATTTTTTTTTTTAAACTTTTTCATATATATATTTATAATTTTATTGTTATTTAATTTTTTTTGTTGGGAAATTAGAGGCATCAAATTTTATATATTTATTTTCATTATTGGACATAAAAAAACATGAAATCTGATATAAAATCTTTTTTGGTCCATTCATGAACATAGAGAAGAAGACGTGCCCAAATTCAAATGCCTTTTTCACCTGTTTTAATATTTTTATTTTTTTATAAATAAAATAAATATTAAAAAAAATAAGCCAAAACTATTTGGGGTTTAAGTAAAATAATAGTTAATTAAATAAAAGGGGTGATGCAAAGATTAGGAAGTCAAACAAAATATGATAATGAGAGGATAATTAGTGGATTGATTATATCTCCCTTGATTAGAAGCAGTGGGACCATATCCTTAAACATTTACCCTAAAATTTAAGCACGAGCCTAATGATAGATACTGCTATAAAATTTGTTAAATTCATCCCGTAAACGAGTATGTAATTGAGTAAATTTTTTACCCTAAAAATGTGTCGATACATTATTGTCTTTCTCTCCCTTTCCAATATTTCGCCAAAATACTAAAACCCACGACAAAAGATAATTTTTTGACGATCTCTACAATTACCTCAACGACTTCAATTACTATGAGATTTTTTCTTTTTTTTTTTTGGACAAATATTGTTTAGGGCAATAACCATTTGTAATTGGGCAAAAGCATCATACATGTGATCTCATATAAGATTACTTGTTATAGGAACTTTCCCTAGTATAACGTTCTCAATGAATCTCTCAATCTGGACCTTAAAAGAGTTGATCTTAGGGACCAAAAAGTCATACAGGTGACTATAAGAAATGAGAATAATAAATTTTTTAATTATTTTGATTTATTTTAGTTTAATTAAAAATAACTATATTTTTATTTTTATTTATCTATTTGTCTTATTTAATCATGTATATTTATTGTTTTATCTATTATTTTATGCGGTCAAATTTAATATAAATGTTATTTTATTCATCAAAGCAATTCCCTCTCAAGTGAACAAAGTTAATGTCTGGAATTATAAGTTATCTTACTATCAATAATTATGATTAGAATTAAGTAGATAATTACACTGTCAAAATGATCTGAAATTCACATACACATTTGCTTACTATAGTTAGAATATCCTGTCGGAATTTATTTAGTGTCAAAAACACATTATAAAATATTATTATTGAGCTCTGCATTTTCCACGTATATTTGATTCCTAATGTCTTACCCATGCTAGTATATAATAAAAAATTATGTTTAACTTCTTACTTTACAATATATTTTTATGTAAAATTTGTTAATTGATGTAATTAATATCTTACTTTTATTTATTTATAAATTTTTTAATTAATTAATTAATGACACGTAAAGATTGTCAGAGTCTAATTCCTCTCTGAATCGGATCTCGATGATAGAATTCCTGAATTGAAAAGATTCTCGAAACAATAACTTCAAAACATATATTTTCTAAGTAGAAACTTTTAAAAAACATATACCACAAACATACAATATTTCTCATACGTGACATCCTGAATCAGGATTCATCCAATCAAATAAATCATACAAAATACATTCCATATATTGAAATGTTTACATCTTTATCAAAGAGTATTATAGTGGAAGCGAATAAAAGTATAAATATATATTTGAGTCACGACATGTGACGTTCCAAACCTAAAAACCATCAACAGTAATCTTTTACCTATGCTTCAGTGTACACTTAAACTTTCCTTGATTTCTTCGTTCTAGTGAACGTCCTTGATATCTTAAAAATATAAATATTCATAATAATGAGTTATTGGCGCAACAAATAAATTTACCAACTAGAATACTTAGTCCATAATCTATCCACACTATATATGCGCATACGTTATCCACACCTATCATTGATTATTTTGAAATCAATTTAAATTAATATTGTTTTGATTTGAGATCTATGTCATTCATATAAAAATACATTCATGTTCGTAATTCAAATCTTTTAAAATCCATCCCTCCACGTTTTAAAACTCATTCTCATCAATTAAATAAATATGATGCAATTCAAATAATAATGCATGATTCAAAACAATTTTTCTGTCCATCACATTTCTCAAAATTAGCTTTTTACATTTAATATAAAATATAAAAATACAATTCAAAAAAAGGAATACTACCCAATGGATTATTATATTACCACGATATTCCCACTCCCTCATTTCTAAATGCCTGAAAAGGCGAATCCGACCCAATAGGTTTCTATGTTATTACGGCATTCCTACTCCCTCTTTCTTAAATGCATGTTTTAAAAACAGTTATAAAAACATGATATGCGTATAAAAAAAAAAAACAACGCACTCACCTATGAATTTTGTATTAAAAATTAATAAGTTTAATCCAATATAAAATGTAGGTTTTCAAATGCTACATTTAACAATTTAATATATAAATCAAATTTAAACAACATTTCAATTCAATATAAATAATCAGTTTTGAAAACCAACATGTCAATTTAGCTTAAAATATCGTTTGAAAATATTTCATAAAAATAAAAAATAAACTAATTTTTCACAATTCATTATTCGTTTTTGTTTTTTATAAAAACGATATCAGATTCTCACTTCAAGATCTAATCTCAACCTATCTACTTCAAGTCAATTCACCCAAAATCTAAATATAACAGAATTCAAACTAAATTGAAATATATTTCCATCTAGCAAGGCAATAAATTTTGATCTAACTATTTTAAGTGTAAGATATATTTACCGTATGTCGGTTATCTCACTTTAATAGAAAATCTCCTTCGAATCTATAGATTTCTTCACCAAAATGTTCCTCTCACTGAGCGGAACAACTTTCCCTAAAAGACGAATCTCTATTTTTCCTCTTCTTTGTTTCTCGTTCTTTTCTTCTCTGTAATCTCTCTCTCTCTCTCTCTCTCTCTCTCTCTCTCTCTCTCTCTCTCT
>CM039529.1:18027337-18177987 GCA_022433055.1 Begonia peltatifolia
CTCTCTCTCTCTCTCTCTCTCTCTCTCTCTCTCTCTCTCTCTCTCTCGCACGCACGCAATAGCTTAAGGGTTTGCCACATATAGTAAAACATGATTAATTACATTTTAACCATATTTTTCTATTGATAAAGACCATTTTGCCCTTAATTTTTTGGAAAATTTACCAAATAACTAATTTTTAATTAACTCTTAATCATAATTAATTTTTATTTAATCACAATTACATTAATCTTAATCAAATTTTATCTTTTTAACATATCTATTCTTTAATACATAATTTTCCCACTCAATCATCACATAATATTTATATATGTACATTCACAATTACATATTGTTCACATATATAAATATTCACTCTTATATCATTAACCGAAAAAAAATTAATTAAAATTTTGAACCGATACAGTAATATTTCATTATAGTTGATTAAACCTATACCATTATATTTGAATTTAATAGTACTTAGTTAAATTTAGACTTTTCATTAGTCTATTTTAACATATTTTAAAGAACAATGTTAGACGCATACGATAATTTTATAATCATACGTATTTAAATTCTAGGACTTTTATTAGAGTTCGGATACAAAATATAAATAATATTATTGAATGATTGCTTTTTTTTTTTTATATTTCCTCCGTCCAAAAGCTTGACAATTTTTTGCTTATGTTCTAAAAAGTGGTAACAAATGGAAGTGGGTATTGGATTTTTCTCTATTATTGAGGGAAAAAGCTTGTATTTTCTAAAGGATTTCTACGCCCTTTTTTCTCATTTTGGGTATTTTTAATATTTTTCTCCATGACAATGCACTTCAATGATTCTTTGAGAACTACCAACTTACCAATTTTTAGTTTTTTATAATTTTTTTTTTTTGTTTTTATAAAATAGTTGTGAACATATATATATATATAGTTGATATTTTTTTAATTTATATTTTTAGCATAATATTATGATTACGATAAATCACTTAAACTAGTTAATTATATATGACTCAGATTGAAATACTCCTAATACTATAAAAGTTTTTTAATAAAATTATAATGAAAAAATTAATTAATATTTTTATTTTATGTTAATTTAGGCTCTAATTTTAGCACAATCATTTTTTTTTTTGAATTATTTATTTGTAGCTCTTCTCCTACCTTTGTCATAAATAATAAATCACTTTATTTTTGTCACACTTCATCAACTCGTATGATTATTATTTCCAAAATTGATTCTCTTTACGTCCGAGTGATTCGACAACTTGACATTTAATTTAGTAAATAAAGTTTGTAAAACAGAAAATAAAAGTGATGATTCTACAATATTAATTTACTAAGTTTCACTTTTACTTTATGTTATTTTGTCACGTAAAATTTAATAATTTTATTTTTTTGACTGGTCAAGGGAATTCTCCGATTTTAACTTAACTAAGTATTAATCTTTCAGGTCAAGAATCTGAGATGTTTTGCGGGTAAATCAAATTTATATTTTCATTTTTATCGGGATAGAAACTGTTAATACTTGAACAAGCATTTATTGAATTATGCATGAAAATTGAAATGATTAAGTAAGTGATTAGTTTTAATTATTGCAATTGGAGTAAAAAGGTAGAACAAAGTTGAAATGTGGAGGAGGAAAATTGGAGAGGTCGAGATCAAGTATGGTAATGGTTAATGGCTTCGATTCGAGGAAAATTTTTGAAGGCCCTCAATTTTAGTAAATATTATATAATTGTTCTAGAAAAAATTTATAATAAATAAAAGTGGGTTGCAGAGGGTTGATCAGAGTCGCCATTAATGGGGCCACAAGAAAAATTGGAAGCTATCTGTTTCCGTCTCTGATATCTGATGGGTGAAGTATTCGTAGTCCTCTTCGTAGAGCCACCGATCTTGCGAGTCCAGAAACACGAATTCTGACCCGGGCGATTCGTAGCTGGTTCCTAAGCTCGGAAGCTCTACGATGGCGCTGAGTTCCTCCGGAGAAGGAATGTCGAATGAGGAGGAAGAAGATGACTGTTCAGACGGTGGAGGCGGTGATGATTCTGGTGGAGTAGCCGGAAGAACCTCCATGGAAGCGGCCAAAGCAGCGGCGGCTTGAACGTCGCGGGGAGAGTTCGAAGCCGGTTGGGGAAGCATTCCAGCAAGTTCCGGGAAGTTGAGAATAGCGGATTTGCCTTTGATTGTCAAAGCGGCGACGTCGTGAGCTCGAGCCGCCATATCCGGCGTGGAAAAGGTTCCGAGCCATATCCGGTTCTTCTTTCTCGGTTCCCGGATTTCGGATACCCATTTTCCCCAAGCCCGCATTCGCACCCCTCTGTAAACCGGGTGCTTGCCGTCACTTTCCCGGGCTCGCTTACCCTTCTTCGGGTCGGGTCCGGGCGAAGAAGACGAGTTGAACGAGTCAGCCATTGCAGGTAAACAACTCAAGCAGAGCCAGAAACTAAAAACCCATCAAAGGAAATAAAAAAGAAGAAGCTAGTATCTACTTTCTACTCCGTCTGTTGTTGAAATAGGAAGATGAAGAAATTCAGAGCTCGAGAAAGCTTCATTAATGGCGAAATATTTTAGAGAGAGATAAATAATGGAGGATTTGGTTTGGAAGAGAAATGGGTAGATGAAGGGGGGGCTCTTATAAACAGGGGGTTACCGTGTCACTAGCGTGGCACAGTATATCTTTGTCTGGCTTGGCCTAGCGAGTTGCGCGCACCCACGGAGACACATACATTAGAGCCCACCTTTTTCTCTTTGTATGCATTATCTATTCTAAAATATGGCAAAGTGCAATCTAACGTACTTTTTTGAGCAAATGATCCTTGCTCTTTGAATTATTAGCAAAACAACCACTGTCTTCCTAAAATCCATCCAATCTTTCATGTTTTTGGCACGCAGCAAGTGATTTTAGCGATTATTTTCTAAACAACTCTGAAAATTGATCCACGAAGAATGTCGCGTAATAAAAATGTGATTTCTTTGACGACGAGTACTTATTTAAAGTCAATGCGCTCTTTTAACTGTTTTTTTAAACAAATCATTGATAGTTAAATTGATCATAATTTGTATTTTAATATAATGTTCTCTTAAAACTATGGCCATGCCTAGAGTAACACCTAGATTTCAGTTTTACGAATTACCCAAATGAGAGAATAAATAATAGATTAAAATATAAGATTATTATATACAATAATTTGACTGAAAAATGGGCTTTTTACCAGAACTAGGTTTGTCCAAAAAAAGGCTTAAAATTAACTACCTACTATTTTAGGGCACGTCGTAGTCACGTGTTACAGCATATTTTGGTCCCCTTGCCATTAAATGAAATAAATAATAAGAAATTAATTTATTTGTGAAGGCAGCCATATCTTCGCTTGAACGTTGGAATTGTATTATAGGTAATGTTATATTCATTAATTAATTGACACACTTAATAATTCTATTTTAATTATTTATAATCTTTTTGTTTTGATTATTAGATTATTAAAAGTTGCTTAAAACTAATTGTGGTTCATTTTACTTAGATATCTTTCACATTTTATCATGAAAAATGACTCCCCTAAGTCATAGCTATCGCCGAATCTTTAAGGAACTAATTGAAGGTATACAATAAACCCAATAAAATATATTCTTGTATGAAAATTAAGAAGGTGAATTATTTTTTATGCTCTATAAAACATGTACGGGATGGGATAATGAGCTCGACTTACACAAGTACGTCTAAATTCATGTATTTTTCTTTATTCTTATCGTGTTAGTGATAACCCAACCTACTAATGCTATATTATTTGTTTTGAGCAGAACTCCAAATAGTTTTAGTCATGCTTATAATTTTAAGCAGATCCTAACCTACAAAACTCAAACCATGCGAGATTGTAAGTCATTTTTATATGAATTACACCCTCGTAGTTTAATTTGATGGGGAGAGTCATTCTGGTCGATCGAGAACATGACACTCACACAACATCATTGATATATTTTGTATATGCAAATATGGTTGATATTGATTTTTTGATAAATAACAATTAAGAAAATTTAGATTTTATTTTAAATATGAGATTTCATAATTAGAAGGCGATTTCTTGAAAATCAAGAAATTATCTAGTTATATTTTGAAATGTAGCTTCTGGATATCAAGAAGATATTCATGGAAGTTAAAATTGGATATTTATGAATTTTGTGAGTTTGTTATTTTTGGAAGATTAAATCTTTTAGGAAGGTTGTTACTTAGAGAAAAACTTAAATATTTGGAAGGTTGTTTCTTGAAAATCAAAGTATTATCTAAGTTCATCTTATAGAGTGTCAATTAATGAAGATTGAGAAAAAATATTTCTTGGAGATCAATAATTGATTGGAAATAATATTTGAAGAATTAATTTGAAGATGAAAATAATATTTTAGAAAACCGATTTGAATATTGCATTGCTGTCAGACTGGATTATGGCAAGATATGAGATCATAACATTTGTGGAATCCATTCATAAATTATTGGGATCCGTTTCTATAAAGTTGATGGCACTTTCTTAGTCGCAGCAAGTGTCACAGATCCGAATTTCGTGAGATTCGATTTCCTTCTTCTATGGTTCTTGTTTGGATATGATTTTTGAATTAAATAACAGCAAACGATATTTAAGCATTTTCATCTTCCAGAATGCTGGCGCGGATTAATTATTCTTCTTATATTTTTTTGTGCCGCAAGCCGCCATTTATTCTCTCCCAACGCTTTTGCGTGTGAGTTTGTTATTATTCATTATGTTAGTGAATGACTGTATACATATTCTGTTCGTGGTGAATTTCTTGATATTCTGAGTGTGTTAGCTGATTTTATTCTAAGATATTGTCAAGTGTCACTGATAGTGTCATATGAGTATATTCTTGATATTCTTCATTGAACTTCAGTCTCGAGAGGAAGCTGCTTTGAAATTTGGGAGGAGTTCTGTTTATTGACAAGGAGAGTTTGTCATTTTGATCGTGGGCAGTGGGATCTTATCATATACGGATTCCAGAAGGAGTCATCATCGACGAGGGGAGCTTGTCACACACGAATTTCGAGAGGAGTCGTCATCGACAAGGGGAGCTTGTCATATTTGGATTCTGGGAGAAGTTATCATCAACAAAAGTATCTTGTTGCGTTCAAATTTCGGGAGGGATCGATTTCAAGACGAGCCGAACTCGCAAAAACAAATTCATTGGAAAAATTAGGAAGATGCATCGACAAAGAGAAGATGAAGTATTACTGTGTTAGACTGGATATATTGTAACTTTGTTAACTTTATGAATTATTTTTAAATTTGAGTTTGGCTCTGCATACGTAGATTGATTGCCAAACTGCGTTATTAACTTCCTGTATTTTTACTTTTTGCAGTTTAATATTATCTAATATCGCATTAGATGTCACACAAAATATTACAACTTTTTATAGTACAGGGTTGTTAACTTACATTTTTCATATTTAGAGGGAGAGAGCAATGGAGGAGAGGACATTTTGGACCTACCAAAATATTTGATTAGATTGAGGATTAAAGGTTCCCCACATAATCTTGATTAACAACATGGGGACCCATTGATCAAATCTCGTACTCTTGCAATAATTTCTGACCTGATTTTTGATCAAGCGGCCACCATTCGTTCTCTCTTCTTTAGGCAACTTCCATTGTTTCTCTCAACATTATCATATCCATATTCATTCCCTCTTTTCTCGCTTAGAAATAGAGATGGTCAAGTCTTGTTCTTATAATTCTATTTAATTTTTTTAATAATTTATCGTTTGAACTAATTCAATTTAAAATTTTTTCAACACGTTAAATATTGTTCGATGCGCATATTACAAGAACGGACTTGGCTCTAGAGGGTTTAATCTCCCCTTTCTTTTATTTCCTTCCCTAACTCGACCAGCAAAGTCAAGATGGCCTCGCACATTTCACTTGCATCAGGCTCGTGGGGATTCGTCTTTCGGGAAGAGTACACCATCCATCCATGGTCGAGTTTTTGGTCCGGTCTGATCACTACTGAGCCGGGAACTTCTGCATCGCAGCACGTGACCAAGCCGTCGCTCTTTTCGCCATACCTAAGTTGAAGGTGAAGTGCGCATAGAGCCATAGCTGCAGATATGGGGAAAATGACAGGCACTTGATACACTCCATTGACGAACATATCGAGCTCGGTCAGATATCTCGGGAGCGGCAGCCATGGGAGCTCTGCATGAGCTATGTGGGTCATAGTGGAAAGAACTCCTGGAGTTGAACTTGCTTCGGAAAGGAAGGAGATCAACGGCATATTTTCTGGGAGTTTATGACTCGTGATGAACTCCTTCCGTTTTTCGTATGTAAGATCCTCAAGTGCTCGTATATCGCCCTGAAACATGATCCAAAATAAAATTCATATCAAATGCTACTTTATCGTATAATTAGATCTAAAAACCAGTCAAAATAAGAACACTGGCTAAACACTTTATCTTTAGATTATAGCCATCAAAATGGGTTAGAAATCGAAAGATAAATCAAAAGAGAAAAAAACAAAATTACCGAAACCAAATCTATGTGAAAGAAAAATCAATGACAAAGAAAAGAAAGAAGAATCCACTTGTACAAATGAAGTACAATTGATATTTACTAGAATAAACAAAAACCCCTAATACTGAAAATCAGACCATGCCCAACTAAATTTCGAGTCATACAAACTCCAACAAAATCCATCAATTTAAGCAATCCACACGAACCGAAATATATATTTTGCTCAACATATTCAAATTAGCTGTCGAATCCATTCAGTATAAATAAATCTTTTGCAAGAAATTGAAATATACCTTGATGAACTTGCATATTAAAAGCTCCATAATTCTTCGGGTCTCTTTGTCAGCGATTTGTCCACGACGAAGAATGTCAGAAGCCAATGGAGAGCCGCCATATGGACTTTGCACGAGAGCCAAACCCGCGACTTTGTCATGGAGATCAGTCCAGTAGATGGACAGAGCAGCAGCGGCATCAACCCCACCCTTGCTGTGGCCTAGCAGCATCACAGGCTTCCCAGATCCCCAATACAGCTCTTCAATGTATTCTTTCAGTTCCCATGCATTGTGCTCCACAGATGCCTTCAACTTAAACACAAATTAGAGAGAGAGAGAAAGAGCTTTGTGTTCTGTTTTTGAAACCAGAAACAAAATAAAACAGCGCTTGGGAGAAACAATTTTCTGTCAAATATTCAACGAAAACAATATATTTTTTAAAATATTAACAAAGTGTTTTTGAAAGCTGCTTTTTTTGTTGTCTAACTTTGATTTTTTTATTCTATGAGTAATGTTAAGTTTATCTTCTATTTTCACATTTTTATCTTACTTTATAAGGTGACGTGCATCAAGTGGTACAACTAATATTTTCTTTCAATTATTTATAATTTACGAACCAATTAATAACTGCTAGCTGCATCAGGATGTAATATTATAAGTTAAACTTGCATTGCTCTTTTTTTATTTTCTTGCTTAATTCCTCTTTCTTCTTCTTGATCAGTACCCTCTCATCGAATCCAATCTAGAAGTTATTTCGCCTTCTAATGGGTCGGAGTTTTGAGGAAACGTACAAGGGTGAAAGTGCTCATCACATTAAGAGTCCTAATCATAAACTGACAGCTGGAATGGATATAAAAACCGAACAAATAGAAACTATGTGCTAAAGAATTCAGTTAAGTGCATACTTTATCGCTTAAATAACGAAGTTGTGAAGCAAAATACAGTTTACCTCGCTGTGAATTTTCGCTATATGACAAGTTAGACCCATCTTCGACAAGAAACTCTTAGTTCCCACAAAATACAAGGGACCGTGATTGCTAAATAGGCCTGAGAAAAATACAAATCTCCATGATATTAACCTTATCTAAAGACATATCATGCGTTGAAAGAAAAAAGAAAAAAAGATCAAATCGATTTTTCGATTACCTGGAATTAGCAGATAAACGAACGAGTCGGGCAAACTGTGCTCTCCATTCCTAACATGATAATATATCAAAATATATTAGTCAAGAAATAAACTGAAATATTTGTATTTAAAAGGAAATTACAATAAACTAGTTTTATTGCTGTGTTCTTTTTTGAGAAGAGTTCTTCTTTTTTCTCTCGTCATACACTTCATTTCTTATGATAAATCATACCGGAATCGACCATTATTAGAAGAAACTTAATAGGGAAAATGAATATCAAAACCTTATGGAGACGAGCAATTCCAAGAATCTCGATGTACCGTCATACACAGGAGGCATGCCGGGAGTGCGCTGCAGCCATCCGATCTCATCGGACGAACCACGCAAGGTTCTTTGAATACGAGATGCAATGCTGAGGTGGCAAAACGAACATGAATTCCAAAGAACAAAAATTATTGCAATAAAAAAAAACAATCCATTTGGAATGTATCTTGCCTAAAAATTTCACCGTGGGTACATTTTACATAAGCAAAAGAGTGTCTCAAAAATATTAATACGATCTCCCATGCATATCCTAGAGCGAATAATGGAAGTATCAACCTGCAAGGCAGCCAAAAAAAATTACATTAACGCACACTCAATCGGTCTGCAGGCAAAAATATATTATTTTGAGACAAGAACGAGACTATACAATCAATGCAAAGAAAAACTACCTTTTAAAAATGGAAGATACTCCCAAATAATAGTTAATGGTTTCTACAATGTCGGATCCGATATCTACAAGAAGTTCTTCCATAAGGCACAGAGAATTTATTTCAGAGTCCTGACGAATTTCATAATGCGAGTAAGATTTGAAGGAAGACAAATAATATTCTGAAACGGATTTATAAATGCAATGGCTCAAAGAACTTGGATATTGTCCAGAAGAAATAGTCACTGGATGATCCAAAAATCTATTGACGTCTTCGTGCACAATTTCTTCTGCAACAATTAAACGTAAATAAACACGACAGATTGTTACATACTATAAGACAATCTAAGACCTTAATAAACATCCAATAAACTTACCAAAAAATTGTATTAATCGACGAGTTATACGTCTAGTTAATGTCAGTAGACGAGTGAAAATTCCATCTACTGACAAGCTAAAGTAATGGCTTTGAATAGGCAGACTTGTCATTCTCACAACACCACCATCAACTGCCTGAGATCGACATTGATATTATGCGGTCATTGAACCTCATTATAATCTTGAAAATACCAAAAAAATTCCAGATTTTCATTTTACACCAAATATAAAAGTTGGAAATTTCTTGAAAAACGAAGCAACGCTATTCTCTTTGAGCACATAGAACCAATAATCGATATTTGAAACATCATTAATTTCATTACTGAAAAATGGGTTTATAATTATAAATTTATAAACAAAATGTAACCTTTTATAATTTTCCGAGTCGTTCTCTTGTAATTTCTGAAATTACATAAGTTGACGTGCTATCTAAAACTATTTCAAAGAAAATTTCTCTATAATTTCTCTTCTATCCTAAAAATCACACTGCCAACCTTTGTTTTGATAAATATTTATAAACCTGAAAAATAAAAAGTATTGCAAACTACTTCTAACCATATAAACAATAGTAAAAAAATCGAAGAAAAATTAGATTTAGAACTCACTCTTGAAGAAATTTCAGGCAAATCTTGCTTGATTCATGCATCTCATCTTAATTATTCCCATTCTGAAATTCCACAGCGACCATGAACATGATAAGAGGGTAGCAAAGGCAACAAAAGGAAATCATTTCTTAAAAACATTCACAGAACAATTTTGGAGAATGATATCAGAGTTGAATCCAAAAAAAAAAAAATTGATCTAAATGTCAAACACCCAGATGCAGAAATTAGAAAAGCAGCTAAAAAGAGGTTTATTTCCAAATATATTCGAAGAACAACCCATGAAAATGATGCATTCTAGCTATAAACCCATCTCATTTACGGGTAAAGTATGAATTTTAAAGGCAGCAGACAGCGACTTACGAATGGCCACTTCCAGTTTTCAAGCTCAACAAACTAAAAGAACCAGATTCGGGTCGCCCTTTTGAACGAAAACCCATTCAAAATTTGACAAAGGGAAAGTGGAATTTAAGAAACAAAACTCTCACATTCCCCAAAATGAAGTTGCAAACTTCGAACCCAGAACAGTAATACAATAAAGAAATCGTGCGAAGTAAGTGGAAAAAGAAAAAGAAGAAGAATTATGGGGAAGAGAACCAACCGAATGGGAGGGAAGCATGGAGAGGAAGTGGAGTAGACGACGAGATGAGGGTTATCCAGCAGCTTTTAATTTCAAAATCAGCATGGCCCACCACTTTAAAGAAAATTAATCAGATGGGTAAGATGAATTATGGATTAATCCACCATTAAGAAGCATGAATTAGAGGAGATATGAAATAAAAAACAAGATTTTGAGGCGTGAAAGCAGGGGAGGATTTGGAAGACTTATCGAAGTGTTATGAAAAAGTCAAACTCGAAACCTGCCAAAAATAGATAAAAACAAAGCGAGGTCAAATACTGAAGAACTAGTCTCTAACAAACACTTGAAACATTATCTTCTCAGTTCAACCGCCAACCGACCACCAATCAAGATTATTACAAACCAAATTTCTACGGATTTTCTTCTTCTAAGCGTTGAATCAAAAGATTCCATCTTCACATCAGAACCCAATTTCAACGTGAAATCTAAGAAAAAAACATGGAAATTGGAATTAGTTGAGAACCAAAAATTGAAATGCCCACAAGGCAGATCTGAAGGTCAAGCAGCTGGACCACAAAACTGAAAAGTGGGGAACTTAGAGCAGCCCAAGCGGTCATGAACCATCTAAAGATCGTAGCTGGCTAGACACGCAAGAACATTCTCGTTCAAAACAAGGGACTCTCTGAACGAGATTCGTCCGAATCCTAGATTCCTGTCCAGAAAGATCAGAAAGATTTGATCTTTTCTACAAAGAGTTGATCTTTTCAAACTTACTGACTCTTAATTTATGGTTTCGTTGATTGGATTCTCTAGAACTTGAGAATTTCTGTTCAAACTTGATTGAATTGTGTGGAATCGTTAGAATAGTGTCCTTTTACACTTGAAATTACTAATGACAAAAAAAAATGGGACTATGTAATTTTATTGATTTTTAAATATCATAACTAATTTATACGTATGAAAACTATAGTATGAAAAAGACAAACAAAAACATTTTATAGTCTGGTTACAAAATTAATTTTTTCAGATTGGATTCTCTTAGGGTAATTAACAATATTACGTAGAGATGTTAAACGATCAAGCGGGTTAGCACTCGGCTCGTTATTGTAGCGGGTCAAGCGTGGTCCTAGTCACATCGACGAGCCTAGCCGAGCTCGGCCATACGGGCTCGTGAGCCCGTCGATGACCAAATTCTATGAGTCAGCTCGCGAACTGGCTCGGTCGAGCCCAGCTTGGGACCCGCTCCATTGTAACTGAGAGTACTCGTCCAATTCGGTTGTCGCTGACTCCCGTCGTTCGAGTCTGTGGTATTTCATGTTTTGCTCTGTGGTCGTCGATCAACCAAGTGAAGAGTAAATATGGTTAAATGTTTAGAGTTGCAAGTTTGAAATTTGGGGAAAAATGAAAGAGATGTGCGCGAAGAAGACAAGCCGATCGATCGTTGCATATGGGCGATCGATCGCCTCATATGGACCCTTTAGGAAATCGGCGCCCTAGAGGGCGTCGATCGCCTCTCATGGATGCTTGGTACTTGGTGCCCAAGAAGGCGCCGATCGGTCGCCTATTTAGACAATCGATCGTCCCTCATGAATGCTTCAGGAAATCGGTGCCTAAGAGGGCGCTGATCGGTTGCTAATTGATAGGCAACCGATCGGCCCTTCGTTGTGCAGGCTGCACTCTGCAGCATCAGTTATGACCGTTGCTCTGCTTCTACTAGTCTGCTTCCCCCAACAGGCCAACGCACTACAACGGTCTTATTATCTTTGCTCTGCTAATCTGCTTCCCTCAGTAGGCCAACGCACTGCAACGACGGTCTTATTACCCTTGCCCACCCCATCCCTGATGCAACCCCTTCTTCTTCTCTTATAAATTCTTTTCCACCCTCTTCATTTTTTTCACCAATATCTCTCCATCTCTTAAATTCATTTTTCAATTTACTTTCAATCTATTTGCTGCTCCCAATCTATTCTTTAATTTACTTCAACAAAGTAAAATTTAATTTATTTTTTTACATAAATTTATATACTTTTTAATTATATTTGTAGTTATAGTAACTAAATTTTTTTACATTAATTTTTGTGTAGATTTCAATTTTCACACCACCAACAAGCTTTTCTTTTCTTGGACATTGGTTTATGGTATCATTTTCTTATTTGGAATTTATTTTAAAAATTTAGTTGTAGTAGTTATGGATCCACGTAATTATAATATTGATAATGATATTGAGAAAATTAGATAAATAAATCCCGCATTTTCTATAGGACAATCATCTGCACAAACATTCACTTCATCACCTAAAAAAAAATATTTGAAGTATGTAAACATTTTGTAATGAAAGAAATTAAAATTGGTGAAAAAGTAGAATCTAGAGCTCAATGCAAATATTGTATTAAAAATTATACATATATTTTCGGTAGTTCAACTAACACACTCAGCAGGTATTATAAAAAATGTCACTTAAACGAGCAAATTGGAGACCCTACATAAAGATTATTAAATACTAATGACAGTGACACTTTTTTGTATTCACAAAATAAAATGAGAGAATGAATAGCAAAATTTGTAGTACAATGTGAGTTGCCTTTAGCGTTCACCGATAGCGATAAATTTGAAAAATTTATAAAAGAGTATATTACTCCTAATTTTAAATGTGTTTCTATAAGTACAATATTATTAAAATGTTTAATAATATGAAAAATGAACTAACTTTATTTTTTGCAAGCGCACTTTTAATGTCTATTTGCATCACCTCTTATTTATGTAGTGCACGTAATTCTATAGGCTATGTCGTTGTAACTTCTCACTTTATTGATGACTCTTGACAATTAAATAAAAGAATTTTAAGATTTCGTAATTGTTAATATCCCCACACTGGTATTACTATTTATAGATATATTGTAACGATATTGCAAGAATATTCTATTCGAAATATAATATTTAGCATAACACTTGATAATGCTAGTGCTAATGATGTTGTTACTTCTTATTTTAAAAATTATTTTCAATTAGATACGATTCTCTTTTCTATATGAGATGTGTTTGTCATATTTTAAATTTAGTTGTTAAAGATAATACAACATATATTTCGTCTCATATTGAATTAATTAGATTCACAATTCTTATATAATTGGATCTAATTCGAGGCAGCAACAATATAGAGATTTTGTAAAGCTACCCAAGTTAAACCCCGAAAATTAAAAATCGATGTAGATAGTAAGTGAAATTCTACTTATTTAATGTTGAAAAATATTAAGTCATATTGACAAGTTATTTGTGCTTTTATTAATAAGAAAACATCAAGTATTAATCTTGATAAATCTAGTTGCGATATAGCTAATACATTTCTTGATTTTTTAAAACCATTTTATGATACTACAAATGAATATTCGAGAATTTATTATCTCATTTCTCATCTTGTTCTCTCATTTTTATAAACTTAACAGGTAATTTTGCACAATATCGACAAATAGATGAATTTAGAGATATACTTAATAAAATAGAAATAAAATTAAAAAATATTGGCTCGACATTTCTCATATTTTTTGTTATGCACGTATAATAGATCCTAGATATAAATTAATAGTAGTATGCCTCATGATTAATAAATTTTTTAATAATTTAACTACTATTTCTTTACTTTATACGGATCAAATAACAAATAGAATTGTTAGTTTATATTCTTATTATAAATCTAAATATTATAATGTTAGTCGTTCACGTGTTTCTTCACATCTTAGTTCAAGTAGTGGTGGTGAAAATATTGTAGGTTCACAATTTGGTATTCATGATATTTGTAATAAATTAGATACAGATGTTTACTCTATTTCAATGCGAAATGAATTAAATATTTATTTTGGCACTCGATATCAATTTTCTTACGAAGAAAAATTTGATATTTTAGATTGATGGAAAATATTTTTCACCACATATCTATTCTTTCTATAATGACGTATGATCTACTAACACCTCCGATCTTTACTGTAACATCGGAGTATACTTTCATTGTAGATAGACGTGTGTACAATTAACGCCGAGGACGACTTGCACCCGATCTTGTGAAGGCATTCATTTGCATGAATGATTGAAATGACGCCATTATGAGAAACCAACAACAAGAGTACGAAATACTTGACGACCTTAAAAATTTGGATGTTATTTTTTCGGCTTGTAATTTTTTTTGACATTTTGCACACGATTGACAATTAGATAGATCTGTACTTAGTTGAGATGTATCTAATTTGTAGTGATGCAAATATCAAATTTATAATGAATGTTATATTTTTTATATATTTATTTTGGGAAAAGTTCAATTCATATCTATCGCATAGGTATTTTTTATTTGTTCCGTAACATTTTTTTTTTCGCCCAATCGTATACTTTGCCATTCAACCCTTTCCATAAAATTTACCTCTAAATTCCCAAATTAGGGGAGAATGATAGGCGATAATTCACCCCATTTGGGCGATTAATCGACTGTCTGTAAAATTTTACTATTTGACAGCCGAACAATCGCCCAACTTAAGCGATTGATCGGGTGTCAAATAAAAAATTTTTATAGCATGACAGTCGATCAATCGCCCAACTTGGGCGATTGATCAGCTGTCGGGGATTAAATTTTCAGATTTGGCCGTTACTTCAGAATTTGTCATCTGAAGACCTTCCGAGTAATCGTCCCTTCAACTGAAGCTCTCAACAACGAAACTCACGCCGAAAACTGTCAAAGGTCCAGTCAATCTTCAGCACCTCCCAAGTCCCGACTAAAGCTAGCTGCGCAGCCGAGAGAAATCGACAATTTTCTTGACAAAAGTCGACACTTCCCCAATTCGACCTCCGACTCCTCCTTCGAAGCTCAGTAAATCTCAGCCATCCAAACAAGTTCTATTTCTTCCGCAATTTGATAATGTTATTGAATATTATTTGAAATTTACTTAGTACTGAAATGAATTTTTTTTGCTTCCTGTTGTTGAATTAGGGTTGCATTATTTGATTTTTATTTACTGAATGATAAACTTGAGGTTGATTTGGAATACAAAAACAATTGTATGCCTTGTGACTACTTAAATGAATTATGGTTGCATTATTTAATTTTTATGGCTGAATTCTATACTAGAAGTTGGTTTGGAGCTGTATTATTAGATTTTTATGTTTGAATTCTAAACTTGATGTTAGTTTGGTATATAATAACAATTGTGTGTCTTACGGTTTACAGACTGAAAAGATACTGCCAAAATGCTTGAAAGCTTCTTCAAGCTCAGATCTAATAAGCCAAATAGATCAACCATTCATCAATTTTGAGACAATGAATTAATTCATGGATTTCATTACACAAAATAAACTTCTTATAAGCGAAATTCAATTTCAACCCGATCAGTCTGATAGAGATATTTTAGACATTATTAGGCAAAGACAATATGAGACTCTTGCTGGATTAGGTGGTGATGCAAACATAAGTGTCGTTAAGGAATTCTACGTAAATCTCAGGGCATCAAATTCAGATAGTACCGTTCAAGTTCACAACAAGATCATCCACTTCTTAGCCGAGATCATTAATGCTAAGCTTAGTTTGGACAACTTAAATGAAGATGATTGTCACACTATGATGGAAGATGGACCAGATTATGAGATGATCATACAAGAGATGAGTCACCGAGGTTCACAGTGGGTTTACTCAGTCGTCAACCCAGCTCAACCATTACATTTGATATTAAGTTGTCTCAACTGCTACATTCAAGCTTGGTGCAAGTTCATCAAAGGAAACTTGATGCCGACGTCCCAGAATTCTGAGCTTATCAAAGAGCAAGCGGTGCTGTTGTATTGCATTCTTATTGGTAGATCCATAAACGTCGGACGAATTATCCACAATAATATCAGTGAGGTTCCACCACTATTGGCCATATCCACCTCATCCTCATCATGTACCTATGCGTTGCAGAGATTGTTCCTATGAGCTCAACTGATGAGCCTTGGATCTAGCAAAAGGTTTATACATTCTCAAATATTTCAAGAATAGTTAAGTGGTCGCATGACACTGCTAGAAATAATGGATTGAGATTCATTGAGCATGATGGTAATGTTGAGATTCCTCATCAACTAATGTCTTTGCCTCGTATCCGGCACATTACAGATGGTACTATGATGGTTGCACAATGTAACGTAGCGTAAACAAAAAGAGACCGCGCTGAGGCTCGCCAAAAATAGCGATATGAAAACCAATCAACTATGTCACCCGATCAAGGCGCCTCTTTATCATCTGTCGTGTCACCTCGCTCTTACTTAACTAACGATGTGAGCAGATGCTGAAAAATCTCACCATCAAACAAGGTCAAATGTTTGCCAATCTGGCTGCTCAACAAACCAACTTTGAACATGATATAAGATGAAGACTGAAAAATATTTCTGATCAGCAAACACAGTTATCACGAGATCAGAGCCGCATCGAACATTGGTTGAGGAATGTGCAAAACCATTCACTAGAGCAGATAACCTTCTTTACACGATATGTGAGAGCATTAAATGTTTATTATGACTATTCGGGTTCAGCATTATCCATCTTGCCATAGCACCTATTGAGACCATATCACCCTCCACAAGAGGGTGAGGATAACGATCAGTTTAACATTTCATGAGTTATGTTATTTTTCACCTACTTTTTAGTTTATTTTATGCATTGAGGACAGTGTAAGTTTGAGAGTGATTTTAGCTTACCTTATGACTTTGCAATGTTTTGTGCTATATTTTGATTATTCAATCTGAAGTCTTGGTTGAAGTGTCCATTAGTTAAATTTTGAATAAATTCATGTTTTAACTCATAGAAATTTTTTTGCTTTGATTAGTTAAATTTTAAATAAATTCATGTTTTAACTCCTAGAAATTTTTTTTGCTTTGTATGAATAGAGCTTACAAAGTTAAACTCAAAATCTTGCATAAACTATATTCCTGCAGTTTACGTATATCGAAACAAGCGTAAACAAAATGAGAGAGTGTAACTCCATAAAAAGTTTAATGAAATATATAATATATTTATATAAAATAATTTTATTTATATAAATCGGCTCGTTAGGCTAGTTGAGCCAACTCGGCTCAGCTCGTTAGGCCCGTGGCTTGCGAGCCGGCTCGAGTTGAAAATTTTTTAGAGTCAACTTGTTAGCCTCGACAGACTCGTTAGGATTGACTCAGCTCGATCGACTTGTGTAACATCTCTAATATTATGTTATTAAAAAACTCGCCATTAAACTATATTAGTTAATAAAATTATTATTACACTTTATTTCGTTAACAAAACAACCATATGTGAACATTTTGGTTTTCTAAAGTGGATACCTGCTATGAAATACAACAATTTGTACAGATTCTAATGAATTAAGAAGTCAAAAATACTTTTTATCGTAGGAGTCCGCCACTTAAGTTTCGAAGCTCCCAGATTTGCACTGATTTAGTGAATGGAGGAGTCAAAAATGTTTTGTTGTGGGAGCTCACAACTTAAGTGCGGGCAATTGTCATGTATACGTAGGTCTGCATAACTAAATTTTAACGAAAATTAGATGATGATTATTATTTTGTTAACGAAACATAGTTTAATAATGATTTTGTTAGTAAACATAGTTTAAATGAAAGTTTGTTAATGACTCTGTAGCTTTTTTTTTTTGTTAATTATCCTAAATATTTTTTTTTTGTTTCACTTTATTTTTACCATTATTTCTCTAAATGCTTCTTTTCCTTAAATTAAGTGGAAATAAGACCAATTAAATGCGTAACAAGAAACTATAATATATACACTTCTATTATTAATTTACATAAATTTTAAAAAGAATAAAATTAGTCTAATATGGAAAATTTCAATTTAAACCTTAAATTATTGGGATCATGGACAATTTTAACCTTAAATTATCTTTGGCAACAAATCAAATATCATATTATCTTCAAGGAATAAGCCAACTTTCACCGTTAAATACATTTTTCAGTCGCTCTCGTTTTAAGTGAGTACGATCTTGTTTAAATGAGGGCGATCTCTGTTGTAGTCCGCGTTAAGGTGAGGTCGCCCTCAATTTTACGCGCAGTCATCCTTGTTCGAAACGTGGATGACCTAGTAAAATTTGAAGTCACCCTCGAAAAGGCCGCACACGACCTAACTTCTCTGTCCGACAATTTTCTGTGAGGTTTCAATTAATTTCGACCTCAATACATAGCTCTTCATCAATTTTGTTCGCAATTTACATCATTTTTTCACGGTTTCATCCTAATTTTGGATTACCGCATCAATTTACTAATCGATTCACAAATCACTCTAATTTCACGATTTTACCTTAATTTCGAACCGCACGTAAAAGCGAGGGCGACCTCACCTAAATGCGGACGACCACGAAGATAACCCTCATTTAAATACGGTCTTTCTCGTGCGAAATGTTGTCACCTTCATTTAAAATAAGGGCAACTATGAATATATTTAACAATGAATAACGGCGAAAATTGACCTATCTTCCTGAACATAACAACAAAATAGAAAATTTTAATTTAACCCCCAAACTCGGTTTATAAGATTTCCGTGTACCCAAATAGAGTTCAGGGTTCAATTTGTCTATTATTCTATATTGCGAGGGTTAAATTGAATTTTTCCAGTTTGTTATTATTTCAAAACCTCACCGTTCGTCGTTGCAATCCTTCGCGCTGGCTCTGGCATATCTACTGAAAGAAGATTTTCTTAATCGCCATTTCTCTGATGCTGTCCAAGCTGAACTCCATTGGCAGTGATGGCGCTAAAACTGGCCACCCCTTTTCCTCTATTCGCTCCTCAGCTAAATCCATACTCCTGTCCGAACCAGAGCGTGAATCCAAATTCATCCACTCATCGGACGACTCCCGGAGAGGTCCGGTTTTCTCGCTGGAACAATGCTAACGCCGAGAAATTTGAGGAGCGCCGAAGAACTCAGAAAGAAATAGAAGACGAAATTCGAATCGAACGTCGCTTCAATTCGGCAGCTAGGATTGCTGATACTTGTGATTCTGTCGCCACTACCACCTCTTCCCCTGCTAAAAACGAAGTTTTCAGGTCTGTGGGCACGCCTTCTTCTCCTTCAAACCCTTCAATTCCTGGAAAGAAATCGAAATACTCTAAAAACCCTAGTTCCGATTCGCACCCGGCGTTTCGTCGACTTTCAAAGACTAAAAAGCGTTCCGTTGTACCAATAGATAGGCCAGCCGGTGAAAAAGCAACTGTTGGTGTAGGCGAAGATGGAGTTTCTTTTTTAATCGATGGGGCCCCATTTGAATACAAGTATAGCTATACAGAGACCCCGAAGGTGAAGCCCATAAAGCTACGGGAACCACCATTTGCACCATTTGGCCCGACCACAATGCCTAGGCCTTGGACTGGCCGAGCTCCATTGCCGCCGAGCAAGAAGAAGTTGAAGGAGTTCGATTCTTTTAAGCTTCCGCCACCCAATAAAAAGGGAGTGAAGCCAGTGCAGGCGCCTGGTCCTTTCTTACCTGGTTCAGGGCCAAAGTATGTGAAGTCAAGGGAGGAGTTATTGGGAGACCCATTGACGAAGGAGGAGGTTGCTGCGTTGGTCAAAAGTTGCATGAAAACCAAGAGGCAATTGAATATGGGTAACCTCAAAACATTTACATCCTTCAATCTAGTTTGATCACTGAGGACTTAGATTTTGAGAATTGGCTTTTCAATGAGATTTTTCTTGCCTACAATATTTATAAGATGAATTATCGATGATTTCAACATAATTTGTCATCTATTTTCTTCAGAAAAACCTTGGAGTTTATAATTTTAGTCAATCTGTGTATGTGAGGGAAATGATAAATGGTTTAGCCTTTGCCAGTTAATGAATTAAGTTGAAGATTTCAAGTTTAATCATAACTATGATGCAGAGTTGCAAGTGCCTAGGGTCAGAGAAAGTGAGAGTGGTTTTAATTGTGAGAGAGAACTTCCAAAGTTTTGTGTTTTCTTTATCCGCTCTTGTTGATACTTGTTAGAAAAGAATAATAACACGGAAAAAGAAAAAAAATTCGGGACACTGAGATTTACTTGAAAAACTAAATTAAGAGTTGGAGAAAATTCACTATCAATGGTTTTTTTCTGATAGTGTTTTTCTACATTAATTTTGCTATCCTGTTTCGTTTTTTTTCAATTTATTGTTCGATTTCTAGCACTACTATTTTTAATGTCCCCAATTGAATGGAATTAATGGCATTATTCGTGATCCGTCTCGGAACAAACTCATCCATTAGAGTTTTTTCTACTTGTTTTCGTATTAAAATAGGAAGTATTCTAGATATTGGAAGTTTGAGACTCTTCCTGAAGATAATCTTTACAATACTCTTAGTGATTGATTCTTTGTTTTGTAGGGAGAGATGGTTTAACGCACAATATGTTGGATAATATTCATGCCCACTGGAAGCGGCGAAGAGTATGCAAAATAAAATGCAAGGGAGTGTGCACGGTTGACATGGACAATGTCCGAGAACAATTAGAGGTCCGTTTTCTCTTCCCAATGCTTTAGGAACCTTTTGTTTTAGTAACTAAATTCATTTGGTGCTCCACAAGTTGAGATGGCTAATATTTTTTTTATGAGAAACAAAGTGTATTGAAAGAATAAAGATCAAGAGAAGAGAATGGAAAAACCTTTATCAAAAAAAAAAAAAACAAATCTTAATTTAAAACAATTTTTCTCTGATTAGAGAGAACTAAACTAAATGAATAAATTCAAAAAAACTGACAGCAATAAGCCAGCCCACTGAGAGTAGTGAGATCCATATTGTCTCAAAGATCAATATGGGCTCTTTGTTGTCGAAGATAATCTTTTGCCTTAATTGTTTCCATTACGTTAATTTTAACGATTGTAGTTTCTAAGTAACATAGTGGCCGTTCATCTAAAGAAAAAACTTCTAAAAATGACCTTTTTTTTCATCTTACTGTTCAAATGAATAATGTATCAAACTTATTTCAATCTCATGGCTCACTTAAAAGCTTTTGGTGGTGGAAGTGGGTATGAAAGTTTTGTTTGTAAGCTCTAAACTTTTGCTTCTAATGTGCAGTATCCTTCATGTTCAATTTGATTTTCATTCATCTCTCATCGATCAGAAAAAGAATTTCCTTTATCACTTGAAGTGAATACGTCATATGATGGTGTTCTTTCTCATTGCTTGAAATGATCATTAGATCATAAGTTGAATCAGTTAACTTTTACGTTTCAAGAAAGAAAAAAAAATCGACCTTGTTTTTATAGGAAAAACCATTTTGGATTGATTTAAAATTAGAGTTTTGAGCTTATCTCTTTCCACATTTTGATAGGAAAGAACCGGAGGGAAGATAATATTTCGCATTGGAGGAGTTCTATATCTTTTTCGCGGCAGAAATTATAACTACAGAACTCGACCTCGTTTTCCTCTCATGTTGTGGAAACCTATCACACCAGTTTACCCTAGACTAATTCGGAGAGTTCCCGAAGGGCTAACGCTGGAGGAAGCATCAGAGATGCGCAAGAAGGGAAGAAGTCTATTGCCAATCACTCGGCTAGGTATGTGTTCATTTCTAATCCGCTCACCGGCTTAGAAGATCAAACCCATTTCTAAGAATTTTTGCTATACAATTTCAAGGCCATCTATCTTGATATTAGCCATCTTGATGGTTTATGGAGAACTAAATATTTATCCTGTTTGAATTTGAACATGAAAATTAAGTATTTATGTGGCTTGAGGTTGTAATTTTTAGAGTTATCTGGGTTCATCATAATAATATAATCTTCAATAATAAAGAGCAAATTTCCGATTGTTAGAACAATATTATTATCACTATTGTTAAGCAGACATAATGTTATAAGGTTTTTAAAATTTATTTTTTTACTTTAGTTTTCTTTAAACAGTGAAAAATTGCGTTAAATTAAGTTTTTTTTTTTCATTGAAAAGTGTTTTTCCATTCTCTTCTGTTGTATTTTCATTTTTCTTATTATTTTTCTTTTCTCGTTAAAAAAATTGTTACAGGAAAAAATGGAGTATACTCCAACTTAGTGATGAAAGTCCAAGAAGCATTTGAGGCGTGTGAACTTGTTAGAATCAATTGTGAAGGGATGAACGCGAGCGACTACCGCAAAATTGGTGCTAAACTCAAGGTCTTTAGAAAATTGTAGTTTTTTCTTGTGCAATTATGGAACATCATTAGTAATTTTGTCTAGCAGTTTGAGTCATTTGTCTCCTTTATAAATACCCGTGCAGGACCTTGTGCCATGTGTTCTAATTTCATTCGAAAATGAACACATCCTTATTTGGAGAGGCCGCGAGTGGAAGTCTTCCTTCCCGACTCAAGCGAATGACGATAGCACAAGTAGCCCAAAACCAGGATTGGAAGAAGCCTCGGCTGGGTTTGTGGGTACAATTTCAGATTATGATACTGGCCCAGAGCAACTCCGTTCGGAAAATGAAGGTCCAATCGGCGTAGAATATGACGAGGAAGATGAAGTTGATTCAGAAGAAGATGAATACAGCGAGGAAGATGAATTCGATTTAGAAGAAGATGAACAAGGTGAGGAAGAAGCTACGATGAAAGCTCTAGAAAATATGGTAACCACAGCTGACAAAGCCAGTGGCAATGAAAGTAAATCTATAAACATAACATCCGATGACCCCTCCGATGATCAAGCAGAGCAACTGAAGCCAACCCATCAGCAAGATCTTCTTTCAGAGGCCTTGAACAATATCAGCAGTCGATCCAACACCCAATGTGCCGAAGGCATCCGATCACTATTACATCAAGCCGTTGAAAATGGGACTGCCGTTGTTTTGGAAGAAGAGTTTTGTTTGGATGCGGATGTGGTTTACAGAAGGGCGGTGGCTTTGGCAGGGTTGGCTCCACCCGGGCCGGTATTTAAGCAGCAACCGAGGAAGGTGGTGATGAAGACGGAGAGGGAAACTGAGGGGGATTCAGAAGTGAGAGAAGAAATAGCAGTTGTAGCGAATAAGAGGAAGGAGAAAAGCTTCCAACCCAAAAGGAAGAAAGACTTTGGTGAACACTTTCTTCAAGTTGTGCCCACTGGAAGCCTAGGAATAGATGAACTTGCTAAACTATTAGCATGATGGTCCAACTGAACCGGACTGAAAATTTTCATTCGGTTGATTCTATTTCGTTCCAATCTTTGAAAATGAACTTATTTTCTTGGATCGGCTATTTCGGTAAGAATGAACCAAACTGATATTTCAAGTTCAAAACTAAACAAAAACTGGCCTAATTGACTAAAATTGATTCAAATCTAAGTTACATCTGACCCAGGTAGAGTATAATCCAAAAAACAGCAAGACTTAAATTTAACTCGGATCAAAACTCAAATCACGTAAAACAAAAAGAATGGTTTGATTTCAACTTGCTCACCCTTCCAAGTAAGTGCTCGTTCTACAAAAAAAATGTGTTAATTGATACAATAATTTTAAGGTAACTATCGATTTTAATCTTATATTATACATTTTATTTTGGTTCGCTCCCTAAACTAAACAAACCGGCAAACCGAACCTGTACTTTAATTTTATTATCCGTTTTAACCTTGCTTCAATAATTTTGTTAAACTCTCATTTAAAAAATTATCAACCGATATTAGATTCACTTGAAATTTTTATCACACATTCACTACTTAATAAGAAGATAATCTGAAAATTTTCGTGATTTTTTAATACATGTACAATTTATTGTAATTTTATTTTAGTAATTTATAAAAATATTATAATAAATTATACAAGTTATTAGAAAATCACGAACATTTTTCTATTATCTACTCATGATGTGATGAACATGTGAAAAAATGTTCAAATAAATCTAATATCTTTTGATATTTTTTTTAAAATTAATCTTAATTTCTTCTTTATTTTATAAATTAATTTTTAAACAAATACCAAAAGATGTTGGATTTATTTGAACATTTTTTCACATGTTTATCACATCATGAGTAGATAATAAAAAAATTTGCGTAATTTTTCTAAAACTTATGTAATTTATTATAATATTTTTATAAATTACTAAAATAAAATTACAATAAATCGTATATGTGTTAAAAAATTACGAAAATTTTCAGATTATCATTTTATTAAATAGTGAACATGTGGTAAACATTTCAAGTGAATTTAATATCGTTTGATAATTTTTTAAGTGAGGTTTAACGAAATTATTGATAAAAGGTCAAAACTGATAATAAAATCAAAGTACAGGGTTTAGTTCGTCCGTTTTTTTAGTACATAAGACAAACTGAAATAAAGTGCATAGTACATTATTAAAATCAATAATTACCTATAATTTTATTATAATTACATCTATTAATGTGTCACGTAAGAATGAAAATGCAAAAATAAGAGGTAAACGAAAGATTACTTTAAAAAATTATATATTGAGAAAAATGTTTTAGCATTTATTTGATGAAAGAAAACTTTTGCTGAGTTTGAAGTGTACCAAACACTTAGTTTTATTCTAAAAGGGTTTAAAAAATTACAGAAATCACTAAACAATATATCAATTTTAAATTAGTTCAAAAGATTTAATTTTGATCATCTATGCTTAAGCATAGACGGGACAAGGAAAAAAATATTTGTATCGATAAATATAAAGTTAATGATAGTCTAATTTTCACCAACATGACCAAACAAATGATGACGAAATCACACACAAAATGTAGTAAAATTTAGCTCAATTTCGAGCATTCAATTAATAATTTTTGTCAAATTCGTGTTTTATTGATTTAAAACACTACCCTATATATTATAATCCCAACTTCATTCTTCAAGATTAACAATTATTAATTACTATAATTAGAGTTTCACGAGAGAAGGTTGAATCTCATGGTTTTTAAGAAGATTTGAAAAACACTCTCAATTGAGCATCGGAGATTTTGGGCCCCTCCTCCCCACCCTCCCCATCCCCACAAGTCGAACAAGGAATTTGAACACACAAAGCTTGGAACAAAAGAAAATAAAAAGTGGTCAAGAGACGTATTAACGTCTTAAATTTTAAGATTCTCAATTTTAAATTCTCCAATTTGAAACTTTAATTTAAAAAGTTTTAAAATTTTTTCAAATTGATTTATGATTAAATTTGAACGTTAAAAACCATAATTTCAAAATATTGAACATTTTTTTATATAATAATTGAGACCTTAAATGCGCGGACGCTTAATCAAATTTTCAAACATTAAATAACCTTATCAAAAATTAAAATAAATGTGTAATTTAAAATTCAATAAACTTTATTCAACGTAATTTATTCAAAGTTCAATATAAATAAAACATAAAATATCTTTCAAAAGAATCGAAACATGCTAATTTAAATTTCGTTATTAAAAACATTTTATTCTTTTATATGTTCATTTGCTTCTGGGAGGTTATCAATCACAATCATTTTTTCCTTAGATAAAAACTCACGTATATTACAAAATTATACAAGTATGAGATTTAACTTAGCAAGCGAAAATACGTGCAAGTATCAAATTAACATTAACTTTTATCGAATCCCGATTTAACAATAACATACTGGTTGTAACTTATTTCTCAATATTAGATTTAGCTATCTTATTGTTATTCAGACGTAGTCATAATCAAGCTCATCATCTCATTGTCGTTCAAATTTTTGCTATCACATATTTTCCGTCAATTTTCTCATATTTATACACATACAAAGATGTCCTACAAATTTTATTTTTATATGATTTTATATCAATGCCTAAACATGTGTGTTCAAATATCGGAAATATGTAACAAAATAATTGTAATAAACATAGATTTTGTGATGTAGAGCCATGGCCAAAACTTTGAAAATGTGGTATTTTCACTTTTTTGAATTCCGAGATGGTAGGGTTATCGAGATTTTTTTAATATTCCAATAATACTTTATTTAAAAAAATATTTGATATTAAATCCACACTTAAATAAATCAAACTTTCAGAATAACTATGGTAGAATTTCCTTACGTGTGCTCTTAAATCTGATCGTGTAAGATTGGATCGATTCATACATCTTCTGACATTTTTCCTACCTAAATCAAATATTTGATATTAATTTCCTACTTCGATATATTTATTTCATAATGATTTAAGCAGAAATTTCTTACCGGTAAAATCTTAAATCGGTTTGGTATAATTTGAGATGAAATTCAGGTCTGGTCTGGTTCATTTGGAACGGATCTGGTTCTGCTGGGCCAATTCAGTTTAGTCAGACCAGTTCGGTTGAATCTCCTTTAAATGAACCAGTTTTGGTTTAATAAAATCAACCTCCCTCTTCTTCACCTTCTTCGTTGCTCACTCGAACTGCGAACAGAGAGAGAGAGTGACAGTGTGAGCGAGAGAAATGAAGACAGAGTGAGGAGAGAGAAATCTTACGCCGATGGTGGTCGTTCTTCGCCCTAGAGAAGGTTTGCAGAGGAGCTCGCCTTCGAAATTGTTGGCTACTCAGAGCTTGACTTCGTTTGGAGACCAAAAGCTGTGAACTGAAGCAAGTCCTCTGATATAGAAAATTCAAGAGGAAGAAAGCTGTTAGTGTGATTTCCTCCAAACACCTCTATTTTGAAATCCGAGTTCAGTTGAGATTTTTTGGACTATCATCTGCTTTGCCTCGGATTTCTAGAGGAGAAGCTAAATGAAGTTTCCACCCAAAATTTGAGTTGAGTTCGGATTTGTTGAGTTGTAAATCCGAACTTCTCTGTTCTTAGACGATATTCAGGTTAGGTTCATTCGATTTTACCTTGATTTTTATCTGATTTTCAGAAAAGAAAATGAGATTAGATTATTGACTTGGTTGATTTGGAAAAATTTTGAATTTTGAAATTAAACTTTTAAATTGAACCATAAACTGTTACAATCTACCTTCTTAAAAGAAATTTCATCCTCGAAATTAAAATGGTTACATGAAAAGCTACGAATAGGTCTTCCTCATGTACTCTTCTCTTTCCTAAGTTGATTTCTCAATATTTCGATTCTTCTATAGCACTCTAACAAGCGACCTTCTCATTCCTTAATTCTTCTTCCTTTGAATCTATAATTTGAATCTGTCTTTCTTCATATGATAGGTTAGGATTGATTGCAAAGTTTAGAGATCTTATTGTAAGACATGTGAGGAATCCGATACATGCTTCTTCAACATCGAGACATGAAAGACATTGTGCACGTGCTTGAATGAATCCCGCAAGTTTAATTGATTAGCAATTTCTCCCACTCTCTTTGATATTTCAAATGAGCATATAAATATTAATCTCAACTTTCCTTTCTTTTTAAAGCGCATCATATTTTTCATTGACGAGATTTTCAAGAAAATTTGATCCTCTATTACAAATTTAACTTTCTTCTTCTTCTATCAACATAGTTTTTCTGTCTATTCTGGATCGTAAGATGAAACGTCGACATCATAAGCTTTTTTGTCAACTTTCTGGCCATAAAGCCAGGCCTTTCTGCAGGCATAAAATTTGGAGGATGTGTTTCGTACCCAAATCTCCCTTGGGTTTCTACAACTGGTTCTAAAGGTTAGACAATCTCTGGTGTAACTTATAGATTCAATCCAACCAAAATTAAGATTGTCTGTGCCTGCCATGGATGTCACATGTCCTTGGAAGAGTTAATTGAGCGTTCAAACAAAGGACTTGTTAACCTCGACAGCGGCTCCGGCTCCGGCTCCAGCTCCGGCGCATTTCCCTTGGCTCGAAGATGATTTGATGGGGATTTGAGTTGAGAGGTTTGTAAAAGTAAAAGCCAAATGTAATATTAGCATTCAATTGATGGATAAGGATCTTTTTTTTTCTCTGTACATTATCTAAAATTGATTTTTGTGTAACGATGTAGATGAAATCAAATACTAACGAAAAATACCTCCATCTGTATTAATGGAGATGATGATTTTGATTTTTTACTTAAATTATCACAATTTTAAAAATAATACTGGATTTACTTTCTAATTCAACTGTATAATCTTGCCTATTGAGATGTCGGTCGTTAATTGATGTAATTAATGTATTATTTTTAGTTTCTTTTATGATTTATATTAATTATTACAATAATTAATAAACAATACGTAAAAACTATATTACGAAGAAAAATTATAATATAAAATTAAAGAATTTTAATCTTGATGATTCGATTATCATTCTATTATTTTAGTTACACTTATTGAAATAAAAATAAGAGATAAAGTTTTTGTAAGGACAAATGATATTTTTATTAGACAAGTTAAAACTGATTTGTTATAATTTATTTATGCAATGATAAGATAAAATTTATCGTGATTAAGAATAGATCAATTATTTAAATCTTGGATGAAAATTATTCATGAATATGAAATTATTAGTATATAATGTAAGTAGAAGCTGCAAAAAATTTGTTAATCGAAGGATTTTCTACCTAATCTTATCAATTTCAATTTAAAAATAAACTTAGTGGTGTCACGAGGTGGAATATGTCGTGGCAGAATCTCGTTGGTTGACAAATATGATAATTCAGGCTGATTTGGCATCAAATTTTTGGATGCTAGGTGGAGACTCTCAATATTCAAATAATTAAATTTACATTTTAATTTGTATTAAACTACAATTATCGACCCTTGATACGCCCTTTTTTCAGTTATATCTTTATAGACGAAAGTGCCCTTGATCTAACTAAGAGTATCGGCATTTTCTACTCTTCTTACCGTAATAAAATTTACTTTTAATGGCTTCTAGGTAATTAAAATGTTCATTACCCATCGTGTCTACTTCCAGAGCAGCAGCCCCTCTACCTTTACTTCTTTATCGTCTCCATATCCACCTTGACGACATCGACGAACGAATCTCTCTGTTACTTCCCTCCTGTTTACTTCTCGTCTTCTTCTGGCTATCTTTGCTTATTCCAGTTTCCGATTTGATTAGATCTATTTTATTTCTGTTATGGAGCGAATGATTGGCGGGAAGTATATGCTCGGTCGCAAGATCGGAAGCGGATCGTTTGGAGAAATTTTCCTTGGTGAGGTTTCTTTGCGTTATTAGCTAGAGAATTTGAGTTTTTTTTTTTTTTTTTTTTTGTGGTGAAGTCTGACGAATCTTTGTGAATTTTGATTTTTCTTGCAGCTACGCACGTCGATACGTTTGAAATTGTTGCTGTGAAAATTGTAAGTTCTCATTGAGTTTTCCTATATCGCTTTTTTTTTTTTTAAAGCGCGGATCGTGATCTTCCGTTGCCTTTCTACTGCCCTCCCTTTTCCACCACTGCTGCCCCCATATTTCCCTTCTCCGTGCGAATTATGTTTATTTGCGATTTGTTCTTGTTTATGTGCTATGCAAAGAGTTAAGCTCGACATTGGAGAAATATCATTTATATTCCACATCATTTTGATTGAATTTGATGTAGTGCCTGTTATATCGCCGCATTTTTTAGCTCGACGTTGGAGAAATATCATTTATTGGGTTGTTTAATTGTGGCAGGAAAACAGTAAAACGAAGCACCCACAACTGCTTTATGAAGCCAAGTTATACAATATTCTTCGAGGAGGAAGTATGGAAACTCTCCTATTCATTTTTTCATATTCCCTAAAGTTCACGTCCGCGTAGTTAATGGAACTTCTTGTGTTTTTTGGTTAATTCCTTTTTTTTTTGTCCATCTTATTTTCTAGGTGGCATTCCTGAGATAAAATGGTCAGGCATAGACGGAGAGGACAATGCTCTTGTCATTGATTTACTGGGACCGAGTCTTGAGGACCTCTTTGGTTATTGCGGAAGGAAATTCTCACTGAAGACTGTCCTAATGTTGGCTGATCAAATGGTAATTTGTAGTTCTCCACTGTTTCATGCAATTATGATTGTCGTGGTTCTCCTGGTTTATGTCTGAATAGAAATTTTGCTGTTAATTTGTTTTCTTTGTCATGTCACCTCAAAGATTACGAGAATAGAATATGTCCACTCCAAAGGATTCTTGCATAGAGACATCAAACCTGATAATTTCTTAATGGGTCTTGCTCGGAAAGCAAACCAGGTGGAAATTTTAGCCATGAGCTCTTTTTAGTATTATGTTTTTTCATAATTGAAGATGCTCTTTAATCTATTTTCTCTTTTCTTCAATAACAGGTTTACATCATTGACTTTGGACTGGCAAAAAGGTATCGAGATTCAATCACCAATCGACACATCCCATATAGGTATTTGTCCTGTTTTTATATGAATTTCTTTCGGTTTTATCATAAAGCAATTAATAGTCACATTTGAACAGTTTGGGGTCCCATGAACCACAATTCTACATGGAAAGTTTCTCACCTCTTTTATGAATATCACCTTTCTTGTGTAGAGAGAACAAGAATCTTACTGGTACGGCCCGTTATGCCAGTTGCAATACACATCTTGGCATTGGTAAGTAAAGATTTGTTATTTTTGTCTTTAATATTAGGAACCAAATCTCACAGTCCTTGTTTCTTTTTCAAAGAGCAAAGTAGGCGGGATGATTTGGAATCTCTTGCATATGTACTTCTATACTTCTTGCGAGGAAGGTGCATTTCTGTATCTTTGTTTTTTTAGCTCTTATATAGACAATTGCTTTGATTTGGTACTTACATTTCTTAGAGGAGTTTTTTCCTGATCGGTTCCGTTTTTCCACATTAAGTGGTACTTACAATGTTGGCAATATGATTCGATTCCCTGTGCAGCCTTCCATGGCAGGGATTAAAAGCTGCAACAAAGAAGCAAAAATATGACAAAATATGTGAAAAGAAGTTATCAACTCCAATTGAGGTATATCTCAATGGTTTCTGTTAGTTTTGAACTTTGATTTGTGAAGCTAAGTAAACTGCTTTTCTGTCTAGGTTTTATGCAAATCTTTTCCTGTGGAGTTTGCTTCATACTTCCATTACTGTCATTCACTGACATTTGATCAGCGTCCAGACTATGGGTTTTTGAAGCGTCTATTTCGTGATTTATTTGCTCGTGAAGGTAACAATGTTTAAATTACTTTGTTTTCTTCTTCGCCTTGTCTTAGTTTTGGGGCGTTATAATGAATATGAATAATCATGGTTTACATCCTAAACCAATACAAAATCCTATGAGGCTCAGTGTCCCTTTATTTAAACATAGTTGGTGAGGTGGCTATTATAGCTTAAAATATCTGGTCATTTCACGTGCTTTTACTGAACCCATTTCCTCTGAAGCTATAATAGACTTCAATGGTTCAAGCTTTGAGGCTTTGTCTTCCACAAGGCTCTCTTAATGATCTTATTAGTTTTTTAATAAATGTCAGGATATGAATTTGATTACATTTTTGACTGGACCATCATTAAGTATCAGCAAGCACAAAAGAGCAAAACCCAGCCACGAGTATCTGTAAGTCTCTTGATTAATATGTCTGCATAGGTGTTCAGGATCTTATCACAAGCTTCCAGCCTTGATTCTATCGAATTTGGATATTTGATTGTTTCAGCCAGCTCCTGGTGGTAGCAGTGGTCGCGCAATACCCACCGAATTAGAACCACAAGGTTGGACTGTGATAGTCAACTTCGCATTTTATATGATTGGTTGCTATGGTTGAACAAATTTCCTGTATTTTATACAATTTTTCAAAGCAAAGAGAAGTATAATTTTAGTGATATGTCCTGACATCATGAGATGTGATTTTGGAAGTTTGTTGTGTCACATTCTCGTGGTGCTTCTTACATCATGTTGTGTAATTTTGTAAGTGATGTCGACTTGCAAAGAATAATGTTTCAGGGCTGAATATGAGATTAGTATGTGGATGTCCAATTGTTTGCTGCTTCGCTAACTTGTAGCTGATTTATTACATTAGTGGCAGGAGGTTTTCATTCTTCTTCAGCTGAAGCCTCAGATCGTGCTAGATCCGGTAATGTTCTTCCCCCGGTGCGGATGCAGTTTAAACAGCCAGCTAATAAGAATTTGAGTTCTGATAATCCTATAGAGCAGAATGTGAGTAAACTTATATTATAAGTTTTTAAAATTTCAATGGTAGTTTATTTAAATTGTATGCTCTCATTTGTATTTAAAAACACAATAAATCAATTTTTGATTTTTTTTGTTTCAGATTTTAAGTGACATACATATATCCTCTACTTTGTTTCCTATCGCTGGAACCTCCAAAGGAAATGCATCCAAACCTTTGTTGCCTGATGATGCAGCTCTAAACTCTGGTCGTGGAAACAACAATAGAGTTGCTTCTTCAAGTAGCTGGATTTCGTCATTGCAGAGAATTTCTTCTGCCAAGTGATTGTTATGGTAATATTATTCACTTTCAGTTCTGTTTAGGGTTAGGTGAAATTTTTTTATTTTCATCAACCTTATAGGATTTCTGTTAACCAAGTGTTCTATTATAATTTCAGCAACAGATCTGATGGAGAAAATAGAAAACATCTACGGAGCTGCATATGCGCAACTAACAGATATAATCTCATATATACATACAGTAAAGGGGATTAGCGGATGTTGTAGATGCATTGGCCGAGGCTGCAATATATTTAAAGTTTGTCAGTTGGATTTGTTCCTAAGTTGAGCCAATTCACGTTATTACTTTTAAGGTGATGACAAATGCATTAATTGATTTGAGAACAAACTTCCTGAAGCAGGGCTTCTGTGCTGTACATAGATGTCATGAGCAAACCACCAAAGTTTGTACTTGTGGTTCCGTGTAACAATAATAACTTGTGAAAGTATTTCTTTCTTTCAGCATTTTTGCTCTTATAATATGAAAAATATTCGTTTGTGGAAAGATATAGCTATTGACAATATTTGTTTGCTTTTGCCTAATATACCCTGTTTATGGGTTGCAGGTAGACGTGACACTAAATTTTTTATGTTGGTTGGAGTTCGCCTGACTCTATAAAATATGAACAAAGTTAAAGACAACTAGGTATTTATCAGCATCACATGTAATTTCATGCTTTCTTTGTTCCTTAAGTTCCTTTTAAAAGGGGATGTAAATTGATTATATGGATTGAGTTTTGATTCATTTCTTACTGGAGTTCATATTCATGGAATGCAATATTCCCCCCTCCCCAAAGAAGTCAATTTTTATGAAAATTGATTGGATTGACAGTAGAGTCCACACAACATTCTAGGAGATAGTTCCATAATAGTATTGAAATCTTTTTGGCTTCCTAGTGAAGAGTTGCTAGTATTTAGTCATTTTAGTTTACTTTACAGAGGTCAATACATTGAGCTGTTGTTTGAGTATCTTAAAATAAGTTTCTACAAGATTGCCAAGTTCTTATTAGGGGTCTTGTACTTTGGACATCAGAAAGTTTTATTGCCTCACATTAGTGTTGCAGTTTCTTATATTTTTGAAGTCTTGAAGTACTTCCGTGATTACTGTATTTTCCAATTTGTCTTCGTTGATAAATGACCGAGATATTAAATGCTTCCTCATTCATAGATATGGTAATGCTTCCTATATATGATTTCTTTTTGGCTATAGTTTGTCCTATGGAGTTTTGGATATTCACGTTTGTCTTCCATTATTATTTTCAATTTCGGTAGCTATTCCTCCTTGTATTTATTTGGATCTTCGAGGTATGAATAATTTTTTTGTCGTTTTTTTTTGCATCTAAATGGTTTTACTTAGGTTTGCTTTCATAAACAAGCTCAGTCAAGGACTTCATACGTTGTAATTTGCAGGTTGCTTTTACCTCTACGACGAGATTCAATGGGTGGAATGACAGAAATACCTTCAGAAGACCAAGTAACTCCTCCTTCCATGTAAATCTTGTTTAGGTAGATCCATCCTTATAACTTGAAGTGAGATTGCGATGATTATGCTATAATTACGAGGAAATAATGGCATAATCTAATTTCTGATTGAATATTTGGAGTTATATATTATTCTTGGGTTGATATTTGGGATTTGCTTATTGAATCTGAAAATAAGTTGACAGTTGGTTTATATCTCCTTCGGTTGTTTTCAGTGTTTTAGAAATCTCTAGTGGGATTTCTATCAGACAAGGATCCTCGTTTTGTTTGTTTCTTTTTCGTTGTTGTAGCTGAAATTGGAATCTTGATATTAACCCTAATTGTTTAATTTACCTTAAGTGAATTATTAGTAAATTTCAAATTATATCTAAGAGTTGGTCAAGAAGATAAAGAGAAGAAAACCCCATTTTCAATGTCTGAAACATTATTGAGTTTGGAATTTGGTTCTAAGTAGGATCTCAAACTCAAAGTTGTTTGTGGAAATCTTTTTTGGCTTGAAACTTTGCCATCTTTCAGGTCTGAAAGAAAGGATCCGTTCGTAGTTGCTTTCATAGAAATTGATTGGCTGGCCGGACAAGTAAGCCGGCATGTATACGACGTGCATAATTTATCGGTACGTTCGATACATGCTTTTCGCTTTCACTTTCATCTTAATGTTGAAATGGAGAGCCCTATTTGTAGCCTCAAACTCATCTGATTCTTTATGTTCATTTATCTTCTTCCATACCTGTTCAAGTAGTAGGTGTTGAAAGAGAGTCAAATCATGGAAACCTAATTGCTAGAGATTGAGTGTCATTCATTGATTGTATGTTTTTGCAATAAGAGTGCGACAGTCAAGACACATATAGCCTAGTGTTCCATCTATTCTTTTAACTCCATTTGAAAAAAAAAAAAGACAAGACTAAATCTAGTATCTGATATTTCACTTTAATATTATATCTTAACGTTACTGTTATAAATTAGTATAATTAATATTTTATTTTAATTATTTATAATTTATTTTAATTATTATATTTTTTAATAGTCGACACATAAAATGTCACATCAATAGGTACAACTAAAGTGTAGAATTACAGTATACAACCAGCGATATTCTAAAAAATTGTAAGAAAAGTTGAAACTTTTAAGTAAAAAAATGAAAAAAGAGGTTTTTTTTAGGCCATTTTATGTAACGAATATTTATCACTAATTTGCATTATTATTTTTAACGGTCATTCATTTATTAAGTATAGATCATGAATATTTAATCAATAAATATAAATCAAGCAAATAAAATTAAATATATATTGAGAGAGAGAGTCATTTTTTTTTTAATTATGAGTATTTTTCTCGACAGTTATAATTTTTCTCGACTTCGAGTGACGGTCCTCTAATGTTGAGAATGTATGAAACCACACTGCAAACACTCATATCTAATAGGCTTTCTCTATCGGACTATGATATCTTGAATGTTATTTTACTGGTACGACATGCATATTCAAAATTTTACGAGCTCTGGCAAGCCGTAGCATCTCGAACATCCATATTCACTTAAAGAAAACACATGATCTCTATCAATTTTTCTCAACATCGTACTCAGTTTTCCTTGCATTAATTTTCGAGGTTCTATAATTATAATGTTATGATATAGACAATGGAAATGATATTTGTCACGTCACATTTGCAATAATCAATATTTATCATATCATAGTGAATGATTAAAAAGTAGAATTATAGAATAAATGTGACATTATTTTTGTTCTCGGTAAAACACTTCAATTATTTGTAAAAACGAGTGTAATCATGCATAATGCCAACGCATAATAGAAACATTGGTGGAAGTTTGTCAACAAATCTCAAATCCAAACTTAATCGATTAGATGTTGACTGAAGCATCAACAATCACTTACTATGATATCTATCGTTGTCTTTCGATGATATGCTCTCGTAATCGCTTGTTCTGTTTTCTTCTCCTTCTCGAACCGATTAAAATTATAACAAAATCACAGTTATTATGAGCAACGAATGAAGCTTGGAGCAATGACAAATCTAGTTAGCATGCTCAAAGTTTTTACTATTTAATATTATTATTTTGATTATCTTTAATGACCTTTGTCTAAACCCGCGAGAAAATCTATCTTTCATATTTAAACACAAAATCTTGCTCATTTCTCCATTACAATATTTCAAATTTTCCAAGTATTCTTAAAAAAATAAATAAAAGTTCCAGATTCACTCGTAATTTCACGATACAAATTATGATTTTAGAGTGATAATCTCAGCTCCAAATCCATTTCTTCTTCATCCATTTCACTGCTCGAACCCACTTTATCATTCTTATACCGCCTTTTGCTGTTCTTGTGCATTAAGTCCTGCAATTACACGAACTAAAATCATCAATTTTGAATATGATACGAACAATCAATCCCCTCCCACAGACTATAATCTCAGAGCATTGATTAAACCTCGTGCGGATTGAAAAGACTCATGTTTGGATGCACAAAATGTTGGGTTTCCGTAATGCCACTGCTGGGGCTCCATCTAATCATTGGCATTTGAGAAAAATAATTTCTTTTTTCTGGGAAAATTAGGTTAATTATATCTACTTCAAATTGTAGGAAAATGAAGTACCTTCCTGCAGTAGTGGGTTGGGAATCCTCATATCTGTGATTTGCTCTTTGATCATATTCACCATGACCCATCTGTAACATACCATGATTGTTGATTCAAATGATCATTCTAACAACCTAATATTTTAAAATTAGTTATCAAAGTAGCGATCTGTGTAAATTCGTAACATGAAAAGTGCCTTAAAAAATGGAATAAGTTAAGGATAAAACAAGAAAAACAATGAAAAAAAGAACAAGAACAAAATCCTGTATGCTGTTTAGAAAGTAAGAAAGTAGTCCAGGAAAAGTACCATAATGTTGGAGTAAGGAAAGGACGAGGAAGAAGAAGAAGTAGTAGTTGTTGAGTAAGGAAAGGATGAGGAAGATAGAGATGAATATGCTGATTGCATTCCCATATCCTCCTGGAAAAATTAAAACCATGAAAATTCAAATCAAACCCAGTTCTATACTTGACCTAAAACAGCTGTAATCGAAAAATATAAAGATGATGAACAGCATTTAACCTAATTTTAGACCCTCAAGTATTCTAAAGTAAGGTTGGCACGAGAATTGAAAAACAAATAAATACAGACTTTAATATGATTAAACAGATCAAACATCATCGTATAATCGACTCAAACACTAATAAAGATGGAAAAACACTAGATCTTATGTGATTTGTCATCTTTGTCACAGAGAAGAGAGAGAGAGAGAGAGAGAGAGAGAGTTACAGTGTTATAACTAGAGGAGAAATGAGTTTGAAAGGAGGGATTGTGGGAGTAAGGTATTTGACCATGCAGTCTGATCTTCTCTAATTGAGCAACTCCAAGCCCTCTCTGCGGCTGCTTCGGCTTATCAGAATTGTTCTTCTTCCCTTTCCTCGAAGAAGACCCACTTCCTCTTTCTCCCCCAAAATTCACTTCTCCCTGATAACTGCTTCCCATATTTCTCCTCTCTGATAGTCAGACAGCAAAGGGGAAATGAAGAGAGACAGAACTCGAGAGAGAGAGAGAGAGAGAGATCTTTTACAAATCCAGAACCTTTTATTTCTCTCACTAAAAAACTAAAAATTCTGACTAGGAGTTGCAGAGAAATCAGGGATCTTCAACACCCTTTTTGAGCTGTTTCACATACGAGCTATTATTGCATCGAGCTGTAAGAGATTTCGTATAGATTTGAATGTCATTGTATATACTCATTTATAAATAGATTTTATGCTCTTCATTTTGAGAACTTCCATAAAATCATGATTATAATATTCATAATTATTTTCATTTTTTCAATAAATGTTTCCATTTAGTTCGGACTTTGAAAGCGATTGTCTGATTTTAATATCCTTGTTCTCATAAAATATTAAATTCGTACGTTGGAATTCACAATATTTATGTATTTTCCCATTTCTACACCTTCTTCCACGTAATTTACAACCTCCATCTTGCAATCCATTAGTCTTCTTCTTCCTCTTCTTCTTCTGCATTAAATTTATAACAATGTTTTATGGACTTTTTTTTATTTTTAATTGTTGTTAGCTTGCCACCTAATTGTTTTTGTTATTCTAAAAAATTAAAATAATGATTTTATAATTTTGAGTTTCATAATTTTTCTTAGAATATAATATTATGTGACCTACGTGCTTGAGATGGCCCCTCCATTTACTTATCTATTTTTTAAATATTATGTTATAAATAGAATTTTATATTATTAAGATTCTTTTCAAGTCTCAAAAAATATCAATTAAATTATGGGCCCCCAAGTCAGAAAAAAATGTTAAGAATATTTGACTAAAAGCTACGACATTATTTTCTTTTTACTAATCTTAACTATTAGATGAGTGCTCTCCCATTCCGACTTCTCCAAAGCCTCTGATAACACAGCCAAGCCAACTTTGAGTTCTCTACCCTTGTCGAGATGGAGTGACTGAAGTTTTGAGAATTTAAGAGAAGGTCACAGCGAGATGAATCGATTGTTATTACGATGATTGTGAAGAGAAACTGCAATGATGTATGCAGCTGAGACATCTTAGCGTACTAGTAGACTTGAACCTTGTTCTTACATTACTCGATCAATTTGATTAGACACTTGTCATTTATTTTCATTCTTAAACAGTTTTGTGAATTAAACTACGGTGTAAAAATATCCCCTTAATTTTTGATACGTGTCATTTTATGTCTTTAAGTCAAAAAATTTAGACCACTATATGTATAATACATGATGGATTTAATGAAAATTATAACGACGAGAGTTGATTTGCTAACCGTCAAAAAGTCAAGATTCAATTTCTTCAAAGAAAAAAACAAGGGGTTAGTTGTAAATGATCTCTGAGTTCAAAGTCTAAATTGTACTTTACCAATTAAATTCACTCTTTAAAAGTACTAAAGTAACATCATATAAGTCATGTGGTCACGACCTAAAGATGAGATAATGCATAAATGTCAAAGTTGAACGATCCAATCCTCAAAGATCATCTGATTGTCCAATCTGAGACTTGGTTTACAGTTTGCATCAGGTCACTTGATCATAATAATTATAGGAGAGCACAACAGCATATTTGAATCCAAAGGAAGTGTTCTAACTTAAAAAAACTCAATCACTTTTGGTGCCGATCATTATAGTTCTTCTTTGAGAAACATATAGGAATTCAAGATGAGGTTAGACTATATCTAATGTGTTAGAAAACTAGTTTGATTTATTTAAAATATTGTCGTTTGAAAATTAGTTTTATGAATCATTAGTGGGACAAGTATAGAAAACGCACTATGTATTCTACTCGATGATTAGGTATCATAGAAACAAATTTTGAAAGCTCTTTTTTATTTTATGAAACTTTTGACTTTTTGCCTTAGTTTAGTCAAATTTATATCATAGGATTCTAAATTTGAACTATTGTTTTGTCATGATTAACTCATGTAATTTACCATCGTTCGATACTTCCAAACTGACCTCAAATTTGTGATACAATTTTGAGAGTTGACAAATCGAAAATCTTGAAGAACTATCTTTAAAGTCTTTCCATACATATACAAGGATTCTCTCTTTGCAATATAAATTGAATTTCAATGAGTTGTTAGATACAAAATCTAATCAATGTGTTTAACACATGATCTGTGACTTGTGGGACACTAATTATATTTTATGCGGGAGATTTAGATTTCTTCTCATTTTTAATCACCCATGTGAACCAATCTAAGTTACAGAAATACACTCACTCACTTATTGACATCTTATATTATATGGTTTTCATGCAAAAATATTTGCAAATTTCATCTTGTATTATATTTTATATCATATGATTTTAAACCCATCTACTATTTTATTGCATAATTTACAAGCTGTTAGCTATTAGATACAAAATGTCACGACTTGAAAGGGGTCCGCGATTAAACATGGAACGATCTAATAATTGGAAGGCTTAAACTATCTGAGCTTCAATAAAATTTAACAAACTTGCAGCAAAAGGTTTTGAAAATCAAATATAAACAAAAGAGTCATGCCCGAAAACGAGAGCTAGCATCGCAATCCAACAGTGACATCACAAATAATGTAACCGTAGAGTCCAAATATAAACCGTGATCAAAAGCAAACTCTATGGTATGAAATAATGTCAACGAAGATAAAATATATTGAGATAGAAACCATGTCTAAAGCAAAATAAAAATATTCTCATGAAATTAAATAACGAAACTACTTAAGAAGTTGATTTCAGTCATGCATTGGCTGTTCCAACCCTCCTTGACTATGAAATGAAAAGGGTAGTCAATTGAAGTGACTTGACTAGTGATTCTAAGTGTTATATCCATCGTTTTAAAAACGTGCTGGCGTATGTATCAAGAAAATTCATGTATAAAATTGGAGGATAAAGACATTAATCGAAAATAGGTTCCAAAGAACCATCAAGGGCTATTATCTCAGTGATCACAACGTGAAGTAACAACACTGATCATGTTTATAGGTTCACGTACAAAAACATAACACAATCAATTGCTCAATTACTCTATTTACAAAACAAACAAACACAACTTCAAATAGTCAAACACGTGTATCGAAACCACAACCTTCACTTGGTCGTTTAATCTCAAATGCACGTGATCGGTATAATGATCAATAAAATAAAGATGCTTAAATAAAATAAACAAGACAGTGACAATTTACATATATAATAAAAAGAGATGTTGTAATCAAGACATGTAGTATGAATATTAGATATATCTCAAAATAAATTTTACAAATCCTCAATATGCATAATTAAATATAATAAGTAAAATCCTTATCAACGATTCAGATTTACAACAAAATTTCACGTAGAGATTAGAAATTCATATGGAAAGATTATCTAAATGGTGGTGGGAATTTTCTTACTTATAGAATCTCGTTCTAGTGACAACTCGCTAGTTGAGAGGCTGTCATAATCAAACATGTGATAATTGCAAATTTAATTAAGGTAAAATTTAAGCTATATATATGTTTTATTATTGTTCTATTTCTAACAATATACACACATAGGCACACATGAATAGGAAATTTCATGTAACAACTAGTAGTTTAGAGAAGATAATTGAAAGTGACACACAACATTAATGTAGAAAAACCCTAACTAGAAAAAATACAAGTAGAACAAAATATTCACTACGAATATCGAAATATAATTGTGATATATGCAACTAAAGCTTACAAGTATGTAAAAGTAAAGTGAAACTACAAACAAGATCGTATATCAGCCCAATGTAAAAGAATTCAGGTCACCAAACTCTAACGTATGTATATATACATATAAATAAATTATTGTGGGATCATATTAGTTTTAATTGACTTCATTTGATATGTTTTTAGGATCTCAGAGCAATTAAGCCCATTAAATTTTGTATTCATCGTTTTCTTTATTATTATTGTAGTAAAATGCAAAATGTATATAGTTGATAAAATATTTGTATTATCTCACAATATCTATAAAATGCATTATTTAATATGTTGATTAGATTGATTTAATTATCCTTGATTTAAGCTTTCTCTTGCTCTTATTCAAAACTTATCATAATTGACCTAACCATGGGTTATATTTTTAAATTATGTATTTATATTATTATAATAAACTAAAGGACAATTATTTTCTTTTGAAAAAAAAAAAAAAGAAAGTTCAGTTCCTCAATTGTTTGACAACCAAGATGTCAAATGTGACTTGTCTTAATCAATCGTCAACTTTAAAACCTTTTTTTTTTTTTTTTTTTGTTTTAAAATTATATTATTTGAATTACTCTTTTAAAATATTATAAGTATGCTAAACACGTGAATAGAAAATTATATTTAAAATATTTATTTTTGTGGTTTTGATCCAACCACATCTTTTAAAAGAATTGAATAATAATGATGGAACCCTATGAGAAACCTAATCCAATTGCTTAGAGTTGTTTATTTATACTTCTTTGAATATCTCGTTACATCATGATTAGATTAAAGGAAAACTTTGTACTCTGTTATTTTTAGCATGATTAATTCAAGATGTCATTCAAAATGTATTCTTAGTATGATTAATTGTAACGACGCCAAAATTTAATTTAATTTTTTCTCAAATTTGAAATCTTAATTTTTTTTTTTAAAAATCTATTTGTAAATTAGGTTAAATTGGATTGTTATAAAATTTTAATTTTTCTTAATTCAAAAAGCTAAGAAATAGTTTATTAGGCGGAAGCTTAATGATTATAAATAAATATTCTGAAATATTCAATACTAAACAAATATTAATTAAATCTTATTTATTAATTTTAAAATAATAACTTAGTTAATTAAATAAAGCCAACAGCTGATAAAATAATTTATCCAAACTAAAATCAAATGTAACTAAATACGTAATATTATTTTAACCGATATAAAACCATAACTTAAAAACTTTATTCGGAACCAACGACAACTTCTTCCTCTGTATGCTCGTCCACCTTTGAAAAATTCTAGAGCAGCGTTAATTCATCTTTAGATAAAAACACATTGACATCACAAAACTACTAACGAGAAATAATTTCAGCAAGTAAAACACGTGAATGTTAAGATTAATATTATGCATTACCAAATCCAGACATAACAGTTACATACTGGTTGAAATTTATTTCCTAACATTCGTTCAGACTTAGTCATCTCATTATCGTTCAGTCTTTGTCATCTTACTTTGTTCAGGTAAAGCTATCTCATTGTTGTTCAGGCTCTGATTAGCTTTCTCGTGATCTCCGTCAATTTCATTCGTTTTCATGTATTTCATACTCGCATACATTATGTCCTATCATTTTTATTTTTCTAGATTTTTATGTCAATACTTATATATGTGTGTCCATGTAATAATATAACTGAATAATAAAATACTTTAACGAAAATAATTTAATAAATGTTTCGTAATGTAGGGCCTATGACCAAAATATTGAAAACTTAGTATTTTACTTACATGGATTCTGAGAAAGCGAAGGAATAGAGTTTTATGTATTTTTCTCGTGTGTTGGATTGATCTTCTTTGACTAAAAATTAGGGACGTTTAAACTTATTTCTTCGTCCAAAAATAATCATTTTGAAAGTAATTAGGGTATTAATCTCTTACCAATAAATTTCTACCGTTGAATTTTTGGATTGATTTGAGCATCCTTAACGATCTAAAAATATTCGGTTGAACAATTTCGGGTTTGGGCAGGTTCGGGTCAACAGGCTGGTTTGGGTTACTAGGTGGGTCCAGTTTTTGGCTTGTGGTCCAGTTCGGTTTAGAATAAACTTTCTGAACCAATCCTCTTTCTTTCTTCTCCTTCGTGCGAGCGTCTCAGAGAGAGAGAGAGAGAGAGAGAGAGAGAGAGAGAGAGAGAGAGAGCGAGAGAGCGAGATAAGGACAGAGCGAGAGGGAGAGCACCTTACACCGATGGGGGTTGTCGGCTCGGTCAGAGAAAAGTTTATGTTGACGTGATAATGGGTTCGACTGAAAGAGGGAACTTCGTCGAAGGGAACGCCCGGCCGCACAGAGCAAGGTTGATGTTTCCACAGAGGGTTTCGACCAGGTTTGAGCAACACATGGTGATTGGAGTTCCGGCGAAGCGAGGTAACTCTCTAATTCTCTCAATTTCTTTTCTAGTTTTCAGAACAATAGAAATTTTGGTGTGATTTTCCTTTTACCGAGTTTCTAAATTTATAGAGGAGCTCCTCCAATTTATTTTCATAGAAGGAGGAACACCAAACTTTCCATAAGCTGCCCTTTCCAAATGACAGATTTAGTAACGAAAGGAAAAAGTAAATAATTTCCTTTTTTTATATGGAAATAGAGATCCCTACTTAGGTGTTGATTGAGTTAAAATTGAGAAATTGATTTAATATGCTAATTAAGGTTAGATTGGATTAATATGCAGAAATCGAAAACTCTAGATTAGCTTGATTTGGGGAAAAATTTGGTATGTTAGGTTAATGGATTTTGAAGTTTAACTTATTAGCAAAATAAATCTAAATGTTAAACATCCATTAAATTTGACATGTGAGTGACACACGATTATACAGTTGGAGTAAATTAATTTTGACTTTATACGTGTCACTTACAGAAACTCAATGTGTCCTGTAATCTTCCTCTGTCTTTCCTCTTCTTCTTCGATCTTCTTTGTGATAGCTCAATCTGTGAAGTTAATAATGATCAAAGATTTTACTTTTGTAGGGACCAACACATATCAATCGGGGTGTTCACTTTCACATATTATGAGATTGTAGAAAGTGATTAGTTTATTAATAGAGTTCTTCTTTTTTATCTAGTACAATGTATTTTGGATTAATTTAAAAAACAAATATGTGTGAGCTTCGACATAAAGCGAACAATTTTGTACAAGAAGAACTAAAATCTTCAAATGGTATCAGAGTCGGAGCCCCACCACAAGTGTAGACGACGAGGACGTCAGACACCGAGGGAAGAGATTGTGACATCCCACCCTATAAAGACAACGATGACATAATATTTTGTTGATTGTGAGAGCTCAATTCATAATAGTGGAAATGCACAATCTTATATCGTTTAGGAGAGTAGAAAATAAATAGTTTATGAGTAGAGTTCTCTTTATCTAATATAACTCGTTTTGAACTAATTTCAAAAATAAATTCGTGTAGACTTACCACAAAATAGACAATTTTGTACTAAAAGCACTAGATATTTCACGTTTTCTCTTTTTTGACTCATGAATTCACCTTTTACAGCTTTTGTCAATTAATTTTCCAACCACTACCATTAACCAATTATTTACTACCTTCTTCTTTGACTCCCTCTCTCCTTTGTGGAAGAAGAGAAATTAGAAGAGAGACAGAGAGACGAAGCCTTTTGATGCACAAATAATGAAGAATATACAATCTAAGTTTGGCTAATGGAATAAACAAGGAGTTGAGTTAATGAGTAGCCTTTGATTTGATTACTAGTAGAATTAGAACAAATAAGAACGAATAAACAAATAAATATGGACATTGCCAAATTGGAGGGACATGTTGGAATATAAAGATGCATTAGGTGGATTATTAGGCCACATGCAAACACGTTGCATGATTCATACTTCCCCATCAAGGAGGTAGATTCATATCATTATTTTATCGCAGAAAGTAACATTTTTTTGTTGTACTAAAGATAAACACAAAAATTTCATGACTATTTATCGTAGTTCTCCGGTTGAATTTGTTATCTTTATCGGGCGTATAAAATAATAACTGAGCTGCATAAACTTCTCGCGATCCATCCATTTTATGTGACAAAAAAGGTTTTCGTATTAGGATTTTGCAAAGTTTGCTAATTTTTTCTTTTTTTTCTTTGTTTAAAAATTAATCCAATGCAATAATATTATGAAAATATATCCCTTTAATGATTTTCTGTTCTGTATACTTCATACTATACGAGGATTTGTGTTATATAATAACAATAATTAATGTCAAAAGAAAGTTCTTGCTTGTGGTGTTCTTAAGATGTCTGAAATATTGTTAGGTTAATGCATAATAATAATAATAAACATGTATGATCTTCTTAGATTCTTGGACAGAAAAGAATCATATTATTGACAGACATGATCGTTGGCATGAAGTAATAGTATCACTAAATTAATTATTTTTAATATAATTAAATGCAAAAAAATCCATACCAAATCCAACAAATAATATATAGCGTTAATTCATTATCCAAGGTTGAATGCAACGGTTGTTGAGAATCTTCATTGATGTGGGAAAATAGGGCCTTTTCTTTATTTTTACATCCTAAGTGATAATTTTCCATAAATTGCAAACTTGTATTAGTCATCTTCATCCCTATGTAAAGATGTCGATCTAAAAAATTATTGCTGAAAAACATATGAGTGTATGCAATTTATGGGATCGATAAACTTCTAACACGTGAGAGATAACACCAAAAGATTACATTTTATGACGTTGGCTAGTCATTAATGTTGTTTGTATTTGGGTCTATCGGGCTTGGCTAACTTGTGCGTCGTTGAGCCGAATTTAACACCAATCAAGTCGAAGTTTTACTTCAAACCCTTGCGACATGATTGTCTATGAAGAGTCTTCATCGAAGACAATAACACGAATGTTGTTATTCAACCTTAGCATCTAAGTCAGAATCGACTGGCTATGCTTTTATTAGTTTTATTATATGTCTAGTTTAGATCAAATTCGATTTTGGACTAGACTTGTACTTACTTGGGAATAGAAACTCCGCCAACCAACTTTTATATAAATAGATATCTCATTGCATAATTTGTGTCACGTTTTTAGTATTCTTGCGGCGCTAAGGAAATTCTCTTCTTGTGTTAGCACATAACTCTTGTATTCTTTCATGGCGATGCAATTGAAAGTATAATTTTTTTATTATGTGTTTCGTATATGGTGCCACAGTCCTGCGGTCTTAGTGTTTGGTGGCATGATCGAGTAGTCTAGCTTTGCAGAGTGACATGAAAAATAGTTGTCCACATACAAAAAGTCATTTTTGCGATTGATTTCCGATCTCGAGCAGTGACCTTATAATTCAGGGCCGCTCGCGTTAGAGGAAAAATAGTTGTTTGAAGAGCTTTTGCCAAATGTTTTTTTTGTTTTTAACCCACAACCCATAACTCCCCATTTATAATATATGGGCCCTCTTATAATAGGTGTAACTTATTGGGCCCATTAACCACCCACCAATCACCACACTGAAATCTATTCGTATCCATAGTATGACATCTCAACCGTTCTTATTGGTTCGCTTATGAACCAATCAATACCGTCAGATTAGATCGTGGTATTTACCTCCATTTCCAAAGTCAACGACATCCTCTTTAGCGCCATTTAGCGGGAATCTTCGGAAATTCTCCTTTTTACCCTCTTATACATTATCCAATCATACACTTCCACGTAGAGCCTGCGTCAACTCAGATAATCCCCACTCAAAAACTCTTCGCGATAAACTCTAGCCGTGATCGGACGGTTAATAAGGGGTCCCTTCTTTGCATCTATAAATTAGAGCAGTTCGATTAACGTCGTTGTTATGGACCGTTGGATTAATAGATTAAAGGGATCTAACCGTCCAATATGGACAAAATTGAAATTTCAAAATGAAAGGAGAGAGGGAGGAGAGACGAAGAATCAAGTGCCCTTTTTGTTCATCTCCTTCTTCATCCTTAGGATTCCTCTCTGTAAATCTAACTAAACGCCGAAACCCTAAACCATTATTATTTTTTTGAATTTCTCTATTGCTTCTATCGCGGACGAAACTCCTTCCAATTTGGCTTCCAAGTCGCTGAGCTTCGGCCTAATCTTCAACTGTTAAGAGTGCATCTTTCGGGGCGTTTAGAGTATTGTTTGGCGGGTTTGTCTGGGATTTTGATTTGAAAGTTGGTGAATTCGGTTTAATTCTTTTAATTAGATGTTCGATTGAGTAGTAATCAGTGGATTGAGGTGGTTTGGTTCTGGGAAATTTGGATTGTTGGCTGCTTTTTGAAAATTTGAATTTGAATTTGATGGGGGAAGGAGAGGTGGATGATTCTGCCCCAGAAAATTCTCAGCCAGATTTTGCGGCATCAAGTGACGCTGCTTCGTCAGATATCCCAGCTAAGAAGCTCGCGAGGCAGCTGGATTTTACGGGCTTTGGAAGGATGGCAGCGAGTGTGGTCCTGCCGGAACATCCCCACCCTCAATCTCAAACACAATTGCAGTCGCGCTCGCAGTTGCCACTCGTGGCGGTGCCTCAGAGCCAGGCTCAATTGCCCCCGACGCCTCAGTCACAACCACAAATGGTGGTTATACCTGTATCTCCATCCCCAAGGGTTGCGTAAGTCCAAGTCATAGTCATTGTGCTCAATATAATACTCTATTTTTTCTTCTATAGAAAATATCGAAGACATGAAATTTTGGTCTTTGTTTGCAAAATGAATTGCTGCCGGGGAAAAGATAAGATTTTGGAGTGCAAGCGTTGAGTAGTTTTCCATTGTAATGAAGATGTCTATTACTCATTTCATTTTGTATAAACACATCAATCTCTGGTTGATTATGCTTGCATCCTTAGGATTTGGAAAAACATTTTGCGAACCACGAACATTTTAACCTGGTAAATATACTATTTTTCTGTTTCGATGTAGGGTGAAGGAAGGATTATTATAATGATATATAATTTATTTTGCTTACTCTTTTTGCAAACTTTTTTTTTGATAAGCAACTGCATTTTTCAAACTTATTACCTCACTTACCACTTCAGATGATCATGTCTGAAAATAGTGTGCTGAGTGTTTGATGTCACTGATTTAAATCTATAGAACAATATCACTACTGATCTCTTTGCATTGTCTTTGCTTTTGAGCTTGGTACGATGATGTTTTGTAATAATTTGTTTTCTGCATTTATTGAGGGTAGATTTGTGCATGGTTGAAGTTCATTGGGATAAAAAGGGTGTTTCTGTCTGACACATGAATAAATACTTAGTTTCTCTTTTGTTTTTTACCCATCAGAAAACCAGATTCCCCTAAGTCAAGAGCAAGATCCAACATCGAAGCAAAAGATTGTACTCCGAAGAAGCAAAAACAGTGTAATTGTAAACACTCCCGATGCTTAAAGTTGTAAGTTTCTTATTCTAAAGTTTTGAATCTTAGAAGAGTCAATATTTGAAAAGATAATATTATCAAGAAACATAAACAGTGTAATTGTAAACACTCCTGGTGCTTAAAGCCATCAGTTTCTCATGTTAAAACTGAGTAATCTTAGGAGAGTCAATATTTGAAAAGCAAGCATTTCGGTTAGGTCCATAATTTGAAGCTTGCTTCTAGGTGTCCTTGGCTATAATTTTGGGTTACCATTTCCTTAAACATAATTCATTTCCATGTTAAAAGTTATATGGTATCATTGTCAGAAGATTAACTGCAATCAACATATTATTTCCCTTAATCTAAAAGACATGGGTAATGTTTTGAGCAGGTATTGTGAGTGCTTTGCTTCTGGAATATACTGCGACGGTTGTAACTGCATAAACTGCTATAATAATGTTGAAAATGAAGCTGCCAGGAGAGAAGCAGTTGAAGCGACTCTGGAACGTAATCCAAATGCATTTCGACCAAAAATTGCTAACAGTCCGCATGGGACACGTGAGAATAGAGTATGTTAGGGTTTGCAGCCAGAGAAAGGACTTTTTTTTGTTTTCTTTATCTAAGAACTTTTAGATGAACAAGACTCCAGTTCCTAGTTTCTCAATTTGGTTGTACGGCAATACAGATTAATGTGACTAGCTACTTTAGCATTTTCTATCTTTTCCGTTAAATACAGAAGTTAATTAGTTGAAAACAATTGATATCCTTCCTAATTTTTCTAATATGAGCTGACATTTTGATAAAGTTGTATTATAGTACGTGTTCATTTATGTGTGAGTTGAAGTTGAACTTCTGAAGTGGTTTTTACGCTTTTGTAGTTTGTCTTAATACAATATAACTTTGGAGACAATGAGTAAATGAGATGTTGGATTTTTCATTGTTTTGAACTAGAGAATTGAGATTATGTATTTGATTTGCAGCTTTTTCTTGATGCTATTATTATATTCTGAAGCTAGCACACACGCACTTAGCATTTTCAACCCTTTTGTTTAGAATCAGCTCACTTGTAATCTTTTCATGACTTATCAAAGGACAAAGCAAGTTTAAAGTTTGATGGCATCATTGCTCTGTTATGAAAGTTATTGACTACTTTGAGTTCTTCTAGGAGGAGGCTGGGGAGGTTCTAATGTTGGGAAAGCACAACAAAGGCTGCCATTGCAAGAAATCAGGGTGCCTAAAAAAGTATTGTGAGTGTTTCCAAGCCAATATTCTCTGCTCTGAAAACTGTAAATGCATGGACTGCAAAAACTTTGAGGGAAGTGAAGAGAGACAAGCTCTATTCCACGGGGACCATGGGAACAATATTGCATACATACAGCAGGCAGCTAATGCTGCCATAACTGGAGCTATTGGATCCTCTGGATATGCACCCCCGCCAGTGTCAAAGAAAAGAAAAGGACAAGAGCTTCTTTTTGGCCACACACCCAAAGATCCAGCCATTCATCGGCTGGCACAATTTCAACAGGTTGTCCCGATCTTATCTGATGCCAAGACTGTTTCTTATCATATGCCCAACTCCGTGAAAATCCTAATGAGATGAACTTAATTGATAATGTTATTGAGTTCAAGGCTTTATCTAAAAAAAAGGTTCAAAATGTACTTTCTCTATGCCCATAAGTTTAAAAGCTAATATACACTTTACTCTTTTTTTTTTGTAATATCTTGTTCACTTTAAAATATTTAAAAAGGTTCCAATTCTGGTTTTCTAAGTGCAAAGTAACATTTCTGCACATAATTTTCGTTCCGTGGATCTGCTTTCTATTTTTCCGTTTAATTTCTAGTTGTCCTATTGATGCTAATCTTCTGATAATATCAGGAAAATCAAATTAGAACTTCTATAGCTTCCTTGCCTTCAATCCCTGCTACTCGTGCAGGTTCCAATGCGGCATTGAGCCCTTCAATGTTCACTTACAGGTACGGAATGGTCCTCCTCATCAAATTGCTAATATGATTTTTGCCTTTTTTCAGTACTAATAAATATATTATATGATTGAAGATCGTTGTTAGCAGACATCATCCAACCACAGGATTTGAAGGAGCTTTGCTCTGTGTTAGTCGTTCTATCTAGTGAAACTGCCAAGACACTTGCAGGTATGAACTCATTTTGTTTTAGAGAATGACAAAGTCTTCCTGAAACGTCCACTGGGTACGTGAAATACCCTAATAATAAACTGAACTTTTTAAGATTGATGCTTATGCATTGGCAGGTGCCAGTGGGATTTAAATCTTGGATCTCTTTTTTGCGCTAATGGAATACGAGTTTATCTTGACCCTTGGGGATATAAAGAACTCACCTTACTGTTCAATTATAAAAATCTCCTTTAGTTTGTGTTAGAAAATCAAACGTCTTGAAGAAAAAGAAAATATGAAATTGAGACACTATGATTTAGCGGAGAAAAAAATCATCAGTAGATATGAATGTTCAATATGAAAATCGAAAATACAATTGCAAGTTTTACGCTTTTAACTTGTATTAAAAGAGAAAAGCAAAACTATAAATAAGATCGTAATGCAGACCCATTGACCCAAAAGGATTTGAGTCATCAAACTCTATCGCTTGTATATTTCATAGAGTATGACTTCTTTCCTAGATGAGTGAATTAGCAAGTGTGATAGGCAGCTTTAACTGATGAGTATTAAATAATTTCTTTACAATTCATCCTTCCAGATCAAAGGAACGCTGCAGAAAGAGTGGCAGACAATCAAATAGAAACTTCCCTTGCTTCCTCAACTCATGACAGGCTGCAGAATGAAAAGGATTCTGCTGAGAAAGCTATCGATGGTGATTGTTCAAGCGCAAACCAGGATACTATAATCAAGCCCAATAATTCCAATTCAGGAGAAGCCATTGTACCAAAAGGACGGCCTATGTCTCCCGGAACTTTAGCTTTGATGTGCGATGAAGAAGACACAATGTTTATTCAATCTGCTTTCCCCAATGGGATAGTTGGTAATAGTTGCTCTACGTCGTCACAAATGCCTTACGAACAAGACCTTTCGGAAGTCTATGCAGAACAGGAACGAACTGTCTTGACAAAGTTTCGAGATTGTCTCAATAGGCTCATAACTTTCGGCAAGATAAAAGGCAAGTTATTAATTTCTGATCTTGGTAAGTTAATAATTGATACTTGTAGTTATAACAGATATCTTTTGGGGGCTAATTTTATACAGTTTCTCCACTGGTTGTCTTTCTTTTGTTGTTATTTTCGTAATAAATTTCCCCGTGTGAGGTACAAATGAAAAATTGAACTACACAAAGAGGAACCTACCCTTTCAAAATTTCATCTATAATTTGAGGAATGAAGAGATGCTGACTAAGAACAAAAATTTTGAAAAAATGAATTATTTCTATCTCCATCTCTATTTTAAACTGGTCTGATCTAATGCTGGTTGTTACAAATGATTTCATCTTTCTTGTTACCCGGTGGATAATCGCAAGTCATCGTTTCGATAAACAAATTGTTGTGCTTTGCTATAATTGTGCTATTTCCTAATGCAGAAACAAAGTGCTCTTTCCAAGCTCGTAACGAAATAGGAAATCACAAAGACCAACTCTGCAATGGTAGCATGATATCCCAAACCGAAGGCAGAAGTCAACGTCAACACGAGCATGTCATCATCAATGGCACTGGAACGATCACAGCCCAGACATCACCGACGGCCAACTCATCGACGGTGATCCCTCCTGATGACATTCGTCCGAAAATCCAGTCTCTTCCTGAGAATGGGGAAAACAAGCAAAAGGGTGAGAAACATGGGTAAGAAAATGAAATTATTAGGTTAAAAAAAATGTTGTACTCCATCTTTATAGGAGTAATTCTGGTCTGTCATGTTGGTTTGGCAGCATGGTCTGATTTATTTGGCAAGGCCTTCTTGCATTTGTGCAGATATTTTTCAGCATGCTCTTATTTGACCAGCGTAGATTGTGTTTGTAGTCATAGTTTTTTAGGAGTTTTGTAGATTTGTCTTTTTTCCCTTCATTTTCTCGAGAAACAAACACCATTTTTCGAACTTGATAATAAGTCAATGCACATTTGAAGATCACTTTGCTCAAATCTCATTGATAATTGTTTGGCTTTATTTTCTCTCGTTTATTTTTATTTTAGTAAAACACCCTGGAGATTGAGATCGATTCAAAAGAGGTCACGAATTCAGATCTCCTGGTCATTGCTGTCAAATGTTTAATATTACATTCATTTGAACCTATCTTGATTTTCTTGTTTCGCTTAATTTTTTATACATATTTAATAATACAATTGATTTTGAATACTATAAAACAATCTATCTGAGCTTAGTTTTTGAAACTGCGAAATCACTTTCGATTTCGAGACAATAAATCGGTCTATCTGAGACATGTGATTGAGCTAAATAAACGGATCAACGTGAGGCATTTTAAAATTTTTATAAAAAAGTAAAACTCTAAGTTCCATTTTCCCAAAATTAATATCTCCAACAAAAATTCATTCCTTTTTAAACTCTAGAACGGCGTGGCATGACTCGTGGTGCTGAAACGGCGTCGTCAAATGATGTTAATAATGATCCAACAATATCGCTACATTAGAAACCCTTTCGGTACAGATCAGGGCGCTGGCTGCGAAGCAAGCAGAAGAGGAAGAACTGGAAGAGCAGTAATGGCGTCCTCGAAGGTGGTTATTAGGTTGTCCTTCCGATTACCGGCCATCGCTTCTAAGCTCTGCAGAAACTCTCCTTTTTCCGAGTTCTCTTCGCCCAAAGTTAACTCCCGTGCTTCGCTTTTCGATTCCGCTACTCGCATTGGTCGCACTTCGAGGTCAGAATGAATTGAGCTCATCATTCTCTCAGATTGAATGTGGAAAGCATGAATTAAATTTTTTTTTTTAACAAGCTTATACGTATCATCTCTTTCTTGGACATCGAGGTGCTTCACGTCACAAATTTTCTGACTTTTTGGTGGAAGAGATATCTTCTTCTTCTTCTTCGTTCCTCCTATCTCATCTACCTCATTATAAAATAATGCGTTCTGTTCTCCATTGCTTAGACTCGGTAAACTTAATCAGCTTGTTTTCTTTTACGTTGCCTGCAGATTACCTTTGGAGTTGAGCAGCCAGGAATCGCTGTTGCCGTTGCACAGCGCCATAGCTTCTGCACGATTGATATCAAGCTTAACAATTGAATCTCAGAGCTGGGGTTTAGTTCCTCAAGGTTACTACTATACCTCGTCAATGCCTATTGCTCTTTAGTATTACATATGTTGATGAAATTGATTAATAATATCATATTATAAGAAAAGTAGTGGATCAATGTTTTTGGGAATTGACTTGTTTTCCTAAGAAAGGTCATATGAATTTATTATGCGGGTTATAGTTTCAGTCATTGGGGTATATTTATGCTAACTTGGGATTAAATTATCTGAAAAAAGTGGTTCCTTATATTGGTGAAAGAATAAAGAAGCAATTCAGTGTTTGGTGATAATTGAATGAAAAACATATAATTAACAACTGTCAATTGTTTTGAAAAATGTATAATTGACAAAGTTGTTATCATATATGATAAATAATTATGCTTTATAATATGTTTCCCCTTACATTTATTTCCTTGATGATCATTTTATTTTTCAAATTATTCCAATTTATAAAACACATTTGAAGTGTTTTCAAGTACTAGGATTAAGAATGCTTGATATTTAAGAATTTTACTTCCCAAATGTAATTCTTTTAAAAATTCTTTCAGTATTTAAAATACTTTAGTGATTATATTTGGGAAATTCGGTAATATTCAAACAAATTTGCCAAATGAATGAATAGAGTGGAAAAGATGATGAAACGTATTGAAAAGACTAATATAACGGAAACACTGGTAGTTATTAACTACCAAAAATCAAATTTGGAACCTTTCCGAACCAAACCGAGATTTTTGGTTCTCATTTTATGGGAATCAGCTTTGAAAAGTAGCTTTTCAACGGTATTTTGAATTTATCCAAAGCATAATTTCAGCCATACATTTCCTTTACACTCTAAAATCATCATTGGCACATATTTTCTTCTGCCACAAAGTGCTATAATTAAGTCATGGAATTGGTTGAAACCTACAAACTTTGATTATTTGTGCTGTTTGGTGTTGTATTCTATTTGTACAGAACAAAGATACTACTATCTGTTTTTTCTTAAAACTGTACCTTGAGACTCAATCTTTATTTTCATTGAATTTAGTGAAATTGAAAATTTTCTTTCTCGGGCAATTTCAAATTGTCCTTTCCTGTACTAGAAAGTACATTCTTTTGTAAATTGCTCAATTATCTTCTCGTCTTTCTTTCTACTCCTTTTCTTCGTGTGATAAAACAGCCTTTTCTTAGTTCATATCTTGCATTTTGAAGGATTAAAATTTGGGTTAAATTAGGAAGGTTGGAACGTTACAAATAATCCTGCAAGGAGGCTGCTAACTAGAATATTATAATCAGGAATAGTGAATTTAAATAAATGTCTCAAAAAATATGGTTCTAATATGTTTTTCTCTTTAAAAGTTTTGATGTGCGATGTCCAAAAGGTGTCTGAGTCATATATCGTTTCTGCACAAGTCATCTTTCTTGACTACGATCACTCCTGTTGTCATCTTTCAATTATATGATGATTCTTTCTTTTATATTGATTGCAGGTATTTCAATGCCTTTATGACTGTTGCTCCAAGGAAGCCGTACATTTATGTTTGTTGACAACTTGAGTCTTTAATGGGATTTACATTTCAGCTGATAGTAGAGGCTAATGTGCTCAAGTTTGTATGCAATGAATAATGCCTCCATTGATGCTGATTAGAGCTTAAAGTTCTTTTTATTTCATTAAATCTCTGAATCTGTATTCAAGCTAGGTGGAATGCATTTGGTGATGATGAAATTCATTATCTTTTAAAAGCCTCGGTTTTAATGCTAATATTTACCATTCACGCTGGATATTATAATATTTCTGATCATATGGGACGGTTTATTGAACTTCACTTGCAATTTGCTTGATTTCTGTATCAAATGTGTAAAATTATTAAGGTCATGCTGTGTTTTTTGAAAAATCATGTAAAGCCTACAAAAAAATGAAGAAAGAGAAGAAAAACACAATCTTACATTAGCCAGAAGTTTACATAATTGTATCCAAAGTCTAAAACTTCCCTGTCCAGTATTCATAGCAGGAAGGAAGACCTACACAAGATTATGGGTAGCTAACTCAACACAATCCTACTTGGGTACATATGAAAATCTCTGCTTTTTATCTATATATATTTATAGTATACTCTTGCTCTTCTTTGTTGCCGTTCATTTTACTAATGGCGAGATATTGGGCTTCTTAAACCACTCAAACCTTCAAGCTTCTCCAAGTATGAAAGTTTCTTGATGGCAGGCTGGCACGAAAGCTTCTCATTTCCTTCTTTGAACCATTTTCCCATGGAGTTGTTCTTCGCACTAGCATCTTCCTCATTTAATGTCCAACTCATGAAATCTGACAGGGTTTTCGTCTCTGTCGCACCCAGCGTCTCGGCTTTGTCTTCCATGGCAATTGCTTGCGGGGATGACTCCATGAAAACCATATGGGTGGAGTTTTCTTCTGATGAGTCTTGATCAGTGAGAGAATCAGCATCAAGCACATCCTCTATTCCCGACAATATACTGACTGCTAAGCTTTCTATTACCCTTGAATAGCTCTCTAAAATCGAGTATCCCACATCCTATCAACATATTTGCCAATTTTAGTGGTTATTCAGTATGTAATTATATAGCGAAGAACAGAAAAATTCCACTGATGTAGGATTGTCACCTTGTTATATTGGATTTTACTGATATCTAGTGCAGATTGTGGAATTCCAGGAAATTTCTGTTTGAGTAGAAGCAGAATGGTTTCTGCCCTCTCTTCAAAGAGTTCTCTTTTCTCCGGACTCACCGAAGAATTCCAGGTAGACTTTCCATCCTTTTGGTACATCTTTCTTTTCCATATTACAATGGAGGCTTCAATTCGGTTTTTCAGGTTCAGAACCTTGTGTTCTGTCGATAAATCCAAGCTCGAGAGGAATTGCTCGGGATCAAAGTATTCGTCTGTGATGCTTTTATATACTGCATCTCCCAGGCAAGCTCTTCCATTCTAACAAAAGTTAACAAAATTTAGTCAAGTTTCAAAAACTTGTATACAATTCAACACCTTTGGTTGTTTCTTTGATTACCTTTGGAAGAAATTCAATGTAGTTTTCTGGGATCTCCATTTCTGCCAGAACTTGAGCATTTATAGCCATGGTTACCTTCAATACTTGGTTGACTGAATCCTTCTGGAATTGCAGCCATCTCCGAGCAACTTCCGATAACCCATTTTCCGAAACTCTAACTTCTGGTAACCACCATTTGTTTCCATCTCTTTGCTTGTTTTCTCCGTCAGATTCTTCGTACCAGAATTCATTTTTACTCCCAAATTGCTCCAAACAGTCCTGCAAGTTAAGTGTGAGTAAAAATTAGGATGAAAGCCTTTGGGGGAGATTAGAGTTTTTAAGTTCATTGTTTGTTCATATATCTTACAATTAGCATAGCATCAAGCTTGCGAAGGGCAGGAACATTTACGAGCAGATCGCTTCTTTTTCGAGTCACCATAATCTACAAAACCCAGATCAAATTTCAGATTTCGAAATAGTTAGTCAACCCTATTGTTACTCTTTAAGTAATAAAAAGGGAAAATCTATGTACCTCCATGGATGTTCCATCCTTTGATTTCTGCTCTGAAGGGACGAACTCGACGATGTGATCTGTTACGGATAAAAACCAGTCCATTTCTTTCCTCCATTTTTGTTTCTTTTCAGCAGGCACCGGTTCAAGCTTTTTCTCCGAAAATGCAGAAGCTGCATTGAAAACTGTTTTAAAAAACTGTTTTCTTTTTTGATAATAAATTGCTGTTTTGCAGACGAATAAAAGTGAAGAACCTGCAAGATTTGTTATGGCATTTGACAGTGCCAATGCAGAAGAAACTCCTTTTCCTCCTCCGGACATATCTTCACCCAACAGAAGCTTAGCAAACCTTTCCTTCATCATTTCCATGTCTGAAAGAAAATAATCCAATGAAATTCCTGATTGTTGAAAGGGAAATGTCGCTGATGATAGTTATTATTACCTGAGATGCGTCTGCTTTGGGGGTTTGGTTTTGTTTCAATGTTTCCAGCCAAGCACAGGACCTTATCTTTATCACTATGCAGGGACCAACCAATTTGCTGGTGATCGGGGGGAATTTCTCCAGCCATTCTTGGGCCGGGGCTATCACGTCCACTTTCGAGGATTAGACTTTGAGCTTGTCTTCCTGGAAGTTCGAACATTTTCTTGAAATGAAACGATCGTGATTTACGCATGCTAGGTTCATGACTATAAGTTCGAACCATAATGAGGTGAAGTATATTTCTTAAAGAAGGGAGTACAGAAGAATGAAGCTCCCCAACGATTGAAATGAAAAAACTCTGCAGAAAGAGGAGAGAAGCTGCTGGTAAAACTCTAAGGGCTGCAAGAAAGAAGAGAGAGAAAGTAAAGTGGGTTAGTTCAAGTTGTTTTGTTGAAATAGAACGTGGGGAGATGTCTGAGAAAGAAGAGAATGCTGGAGAAGTCAAGGCATTAAAAGATTTTTAGTAAGTTGGTCGAGATTTTGTTTTTAAATGAGTGGTTTGGAGGTCAAATGCTCCCATCGAACCCGGGAAAGACATTCATGCACAACCATCATCTCCTCTCTCTCTCTCTCTCTCTCTCTCTCTCTCTCTCTCTCTATCTCTATCTCTTTTTCTCTCTCTAGATATCCAAAAATAGCCCTCTAGAATGACTATCTTTGATCGTAGGTTAGTCTTAGAGATGTGATTAATTATTTAGAAATCTAGCCAAGATACTGACATTTTCTCATAAATGTGACTGTTTTTTGGGCAAATTGTAGGATGTTTTGCATTTTGCGCTTGTAGATGAGAGAATGGTTTATGCGAAGCTACATAGAAGATTGCACTTCTTTTTAATTAATTTTTTTATCATTTGATCTACCACTCTCTCTCTCTCTCTCTCTCTCATGAAACTCAACTCCCTCTCACACGATATGAGTCAAAATCTCCAAGGTATTGTTCTCAAATTTACCGTCAAACACATCATCTTAGTTGGGTGAAATCTTATTTATAAATTACCAACTTCAACCACATTCAAACAATATAAGGACTCTTACAGTTGAGTTATTCAGACCCACCAGAACATAGATAAAGTCCAAAGTCGAGACTTTTCTTTGGGGTCATGGGGAGCAAAAACATTGCCATTAATTGACTATCTTACATTCTCAGACATTGACTTAATTAGTTTATGGCTCCTACTACAAAAGTCAAATAATTTAATCTTCTCTACTACATAACAATGTAGAGGCTAGGCTTTTGAAAACATTATCACAAGGGAGTAGGCATTTGTCTATTATTATTACTAGGAAACTACTCTAGTTTATTAAATATGATGAGATATAATAATGTGACGGCCTCTTTCAACACATTCTCTTATTTATGTCGTTATTTTTAATAAATTATTAAAACTTGAAACAAGTTCTTATCAAATATGGTGGAATTCTCAGTCCCTCCTACTACAATATTATGAGTGAAAATCGATTTGGTTTAAATTGAGTAGCCGAACCAGTTCTGTTTTCATAGGACTAAAACCGATTTTTAAACTAAACCAACAACAATCCTCGGTTCGATTCTCACTTTTACTCGAGCCGAACCTGACCAATTTGAACCCTCTTTGGTATGGGCCGACTTCATTAGATCTTATTTATCTTCACATGACGGACTATCATAAAGAAAGTGTTGAAAGTGTTGAAAGTGTTTCTCGTGCTATATAGAGATGTCAAACGAGCGAGCCAAGCCGAGCCTGGAAAGGGTTGGCTCATTGAGCCTGGAAAGGGTTAGCTCATCAAGCCTGCCGAGCCGACTAAAAAAAATTTTCAGCCCGAGCCAGCTTCTGAGCCACGAGCCTAACGAGCTGAACAAAGCTGGCCCAACGAGTTTAACGAGCCAAGACTAATCAGCTGAGTGTATATAAATATTTTCAACTTATATTATATATAATATAAATTTTTCAAACACTTTACTATCAGTGAATAATAAAGACAACTTGGATTGTCCGAGTCACTATTTCTTAGAGGTGATCGTGGTCAGGACAGTCCAGATTTTAGAGAGATTAGGATCGGACCACTAAAATTTAGTTTTTAAATTTTTGCATCAATAAACACAAAAATTTTTGCAGATTTCTGGTCTCGGTTCTGGTCTTCCCGTTTTTTTTTCTTCTTCTCTCTCTCTAAACTTGTCTACAAATTACTAATTAAAAAATTTTCTTTTTTGTAACGCATAACAATATAGATGTAAAAGATCAAAGTCAAAGCTGCAAGAAAAGATAAAAAAACAAATAGTACATGACACAATTTAATTAAATAAAAATTGAAGTAGAAAATAATCAAACATACACTACAAGAATTAGATGTTCTCACTATCCACTAATTTTCACAGTGATTATATTTAACTCTAGAATTTTTATCATCGTCATCGTTAACAATATTAAAATAATTACAAACAACAGATGTCTTTGTTTTTTCCCTTCGAACACTAACACTAGAATTAGTTATAGGAGAAATCAAAACTGGGTAAAACCTTAAAAAACTATCAAACATCCAATTTTCACAATGATATACCAAAAATCACCAAACAAAAGAAACAATGAATAAATACAACCCCGTGATCATCACTTGATTCAGTCCCAGAGTTACCTAATTCAAACATCAAATAATGTGGTGCTTTATAGCAAAAAACACAACGTTTTCTCAACAAAATTTGTCACGACCCAAAAACCATAGAGTTCTCAGACCGCGACTCACTGACTTCTCTATAGATTCTTATCTTTAAATCAATTGACAACGTTTTGAAACACTTAGACATTTTTGAAATCATTTAAATCTGTAGCGGAAGCGTTTGTATTCGGCAGAGAACCATTCGTTTAAATTATCCATTAAAACTAAAAAAAAAATATTTTTTTACTATTCAAGTGAACAGTACTTCCATCGCCCCACTTAAGCAAGTGGGGCAATCAATCGCTCCACTCCAGCAAGTGGGCGATCAATCACCCATTGGGGCAATGTATTGGGGCAATTCAAGGGCGATGTATTGCCCGCTGGGCGATTTGCATCACCCCACTCCACAGAGTGGGGTGATGCATCGTCTATTTTTGTCCGATACATCGCCCTCTTCGACACAACACAGTTATTTCGATTTTGATAATTTGATAATTTTTGATAGTTTGATTTGTTAGGTTTTTGATAGTTTGATATTTGTTTTATTATAGTTAATATTTTAAGAATTTTTTTAAAAAATAAATAATACTTTGATGGTTGAAATGGTTTTTGATGGTTAAAATGATTTTTACCCTTTCTTTAATGATACATGTCATTATAGTTCATATTTTACATCATACTTAATTTATTTTCAATCTTACTACAATGACACATGTTACTTAACTTATTTTTGTAGTATGTTTGTCATTATTATAAGACACGAGGATTTTCTACAATGTGCTGGAATGAAATAATATTGTTCTAAGAGTCAAAGATCTTGCATTTACTGCAGTATACTACAACAACATGCGCTAAACACGCACCTAGTCTTCCTTCATTTCTTCCCGTGACTTGGAGTCATTTGCAAGGGAACTGCATCTCCAACCTTCGACTACGTGAAGTTTCTCTCTTTGACGATATACTCAGTGGCATTCTCGAAAACTTGACTAGACTTTGCATCAAATGCTTTGATAGGCCTATCGACTTTCGTCATGTGTACTAATCTTCCCAACATTTACTGGCAAGGTAATGGATTTTCTAGTGAAACCCTTGATTTTATGTTGAAAGTTCACGAACTTTTCCGTATGGGTTTTTTCCTTGGAAGCTTTTTTTTTATGCGTCAAAACTTTTTTCCAATAAATATGAATGAAATTTGATCAAATTTATGTGCTAGTGGATTGGATTGCTAATTGGCTGGATATGAACTAATTATATAGGGTCTGAACTTGATTATGAATTGCAGATTTATTTGGAAGCTTACGCCCATATCATGGGCAGAAAGATTCCGAGTCAAATGCAATATTTTTAGAGGTTTTTGAATTTCAGAAACCCATTTATCCCAATATCTCATACTCTTCATCAAATTAGAGTCTCATATTCGCTTACCCTTAGGTTCTGAGCTCCGAAGGGATTGAATTTTTGAAGACGGTGATCAGAATGAGTTTTCTTCCCAAAGTTATTGTGATGTGTCACAGAACCTACAGTGCATTATCAAGCGAGAAGATTTTTTAACTTTGTTTCTAGTTGTTTATCTTATAAGTGAAAATGGGGGGAGATGGTTTCAAAACATCATTTACAACAAGTTGAAATCCACTTATATTATGGAATCCCTCGAGATGAAGCATAAATGAAGAGTAATCACTAGCTTAAAAGGTTCATCAAATATTCCAAAATCTAAAACAAGATGACCCCAGACAAGTGTTTGGTGTAACTAAATTTTTTAACTTTCTAGAATGTGGTCTTGTGTTTAAAAGGGATTTTGTTTACTTGGTCAAATGGTCTCTTAATAGAGAACATCATTCATGCAAAAAAAGCTCAATCTCGCTTTCTAGACTTGAGATTCAGTATTGCCTATGTTCGGATCTAATTTTTTCCAAAAGTCTATAATGAAGCGTGACATGTATTCGAAGTCATTTCCATGCTGCCATTGGTGCTAATTTATAAAATAAGGATGATCATTTCATTTAATGTTTTTTGAATGAACTACAATATAAACTATTTACTTTTCACTCTTACAAATGATATAAGATTGTGCATCTTTATAGGTATAAACTGAGTCATTGATAAATGCATAAAAATATAATTAATTTATACTTAATTGTGTATATTTATTAAAATTATTTAAATTTTAAATAAATATTTTCATAATTTTGATTGATTATTATTTGAACGGAAAATAATTTATTTTAGTTTATTTGGTTTTAATAAAATATTATGTAATTGATTTTCCCTCTATGTCACATACCTCACGACTATCATAATTCAATAGTGAACCAAACCACATGTCACGTGTGGAAGCCAGCATACGAATAGAGTTTCAAATTACAATGACACGTAGTCAAGTTTTTCTGGACACAAATGATATGAAGCCATTTGTCTCCTACGACTAAATCTGAAGTGAATTGCTCTCCAAGTTTGCTCCGGATTCTACACCAGATTTTATTTGAAAAATCTTCCCAAATTAATGCTCAAATATCCAAAAATCAGCTCGAGAATTTGATTAAGAATATTTTTTTCTTTATTTTGGGATATTTTATGCACTATAAATAAACTTAGCTCCATACAATTCAGTTACTCATTTTTTCTCTCAGTTTTTCACTTATTATCCTATTTTCTTTATAGAACTTGTGATGATAATGTGAGTTTTATGATAAAAACATTAGCGACGTTAGAGATGAAATTATTTGTTTAGCAATTCAATGAAGGTTTGATTATTTTGTTAAAATATTTTGGTTTATTGTTATTGATAAAGTTTTTAGCAACCTTCTCGTGGAATCGACTGCCCGAAATCGTACTGCAATCGACTGCTTAGTAGTGCACAATTTAGGCGTAATCAAATTTTGATGCCGTTGTCAGGGAGGTGTAACGATCAATATTGTCAACCAATCTAATGCTTCAAGAAGTAAGTATTTATTAATTTATTTCTTATTTTATTTTGTAATTTTAGTAATTATAAAAAAAAACTTTTGCAATTCTTTTCTTTTCAGCAAGATTAGGATTTTAAAAAAAAAATCTATTAAATCACTTTTGTTTCTTATTTTTGTTATCAGATTTTTTTTCTTAACACAATTTTCTTTTATTTCCACTTCTATAAAATATAATATATCTTTGACTTTATCTTTTAATTTATTTGAGTAGATTGGATTTTTTTTCATAATGTTTAGTTTTCTTTTTTTAAATGAGATTTTAGTTTTCTAATCATAATAAGATATTTTTTAATTTATTTAGATGTAGTGTATTAACTGAGTAATCTCTTTTTAATAGTGAATCTAAGTTTAGAGATTTCTTTTAATAGATACTTTCCTAATCTAAATAGATTTAAGTTAATTGTTTTGGTAGTTTCTTTTAGTTAAAAAAAATAAAAAATAAAAAAATAAACATAAAAGATAAAAAACAAACAAAATAAAAAAAATAAAAAAACAAAAAAATGAACCAAAAATAATAAAAAAACAAAAAAAAATGGTGAATTGTTTCATTTAGAGATGAATTAGGACGTTTTGCAAAGAAATCAATTCAAAATTTTATTAGCGAAACTTCGTATCATCTTCCATCCTCTTCGTACAATCCTCCTTATTCATCCCATTAATCTCCATCACATCGTTCTCTTGACGTTCCAACTTTGGTATCTGAGATTGACGACTTAAGAGCCATGTCGTAACACGATGACAACAATCAAAGGAGGTTAATGGATTACCTTCACCCCACTCTCACAACCACCCCATCATGCATCATGTTTCCCCCTAACATACCAAATTGGATTTCAAGCCAGACATAATTTAATTTTTGCCAACCTTTCACGAGTTAGAGAGCGAGAATCCATATGTAAATATTAGGGAATTCGATGAGGTGGTGGCCACTTTCCATAGACGTGCTGATGCTATAAACTCTATGAGGTTGAAATTCTTCCCATTTTTCCTGAAGGATAAGGTGAAAAGATGGCTATATTCTCTTCAACCTGGGTCTATAGGTTCGTGGGAGGAGATGACAACAACATTCTTCAACAAATACTTCTCATACCATAAAACCAATGGTCTCAAACGACAGATTTCCACCTTCTCTCAAAAGGAAAGTGAACCCTTAACCCAAGTTTGAGATAGGTTTAAAGATTTGTTGAATTCTTGTCCCCATCATGGTTATGAAAGTTGGCGTCTCGTTAGCTATTTCTATGACGGACTTATAGTACGCGAATGCCAATTTTTTGAGACGATGCGCGATGGAAAATTCCTTCACAAGGACCCTGATGAAGCCATTGAGTACTTGAATGATCTAGTTGAAAAATCCCACACTTTGAGTGTACCAAGTGCTATCGAAAGTACCAGTAGGTCCCAACCAGTTGGAATCTATCAACTTAACGAAGAAGACAATCTAAAAGCACAAGTCGAATCTTTGACCAAACAGCTTAAAGTCTTCAAGTCCCAAAGTGGTAGGGCAATCCATATGGTCGCCAGGCAGAAGTTAACGATGTCTGTTTTGTCTGTGGGGAAATGGATCATCAAGCTCAGAACTGCGCCACTTACGGATAGATGAAGGGAGTTTATGAGGAACAATGTAACACCCTAGGGAACTACACGAAACCTTATTCACCTTACTCTAATTCGTACAATCCTGACTGGCGAAATCACCCCAACTTTAGCTGGAGAGACTCCAACCAACAAGCACAATCATCTGGGGACCAATGGAAACTTAATCAACAGACTAATCAACCACGAGCACACTCAGCACCACAATACAATGCCCAACCATCGAGGAGCTCACTCGAGGACACTTTGAAGAAATTCATGGATGCGCAATTCACGACGAATAACAAGTTTGAATTTGTCCTCAATCAATTGGTGGAAGAGAACAAGACCATCAAGAGTTAAATCACAAAGTTGACCAGTTCATTAGTCATTCAGAAGTGCGGCATGTTTCCCTCTCAGGCTCAACCAAACCCAAAGGGACTCTACATGGCCGAAACCTCAGACAAGTCTTCTAAGAATGTCAATTAAGTTAATGCCATAACCACTAGTAGCACAAAGCAACTCAATCCATCCACTTCGAGTAACAAAGAAGACGCTCCAACACCTAAAGGCACAACAGGTCCAGTACAACTGTCATTCCCACAAGCTCTCCGATCTAGTAAGGTATCGAAAAATCAAAGTGAGATCCTTGAACACTTACAACAAGTGAAGGTTAACCTACCTCTGTTTCAGGTGATCAAACAAGTACCGGCTTATGCCAAAGTAATCAAGGATCTATGTACCATGAAAAGGAACCACCACATCAAGAAAAATGCATTTTTTGATAGAGCAGGTCAATGCAGTGATTGAGCAGAAAACACCACCAAAGTACAAGGATCCTGTTGTCCTATAATTTCCTGCTACATTGCGACACAACTTTTCAACCAAGCACTGCTGGACTTAGGAGCGAGTATAAATCTCATGCCATATTCTATCTACTTGCAACTAGGGCTTGGAGAGATTAAACCCACTTCAGTAGTGTTGCAGTTTGTTGATCGGTCCATAAAAAGGCACAAGGTATCATTGAGGATGTACTTCCATAAATCGATAAATTTATCCTGTGGACTTCCTCATACTGGACACCAAATCAGTGGTTGACACAGAGTCCAAGATCCCCATCATTTTAGGTAAACATTTTCTTGCTACAGCAAATGCCCTCATCAGTTGTAGGAATGGTGTAATGAAGATATTTTTCAGAAATATGACTCTGGAGATGAATGTTTTAAACATCATTAAGCAACCACAAGAGGATGACGAGTGTATCTAATCTTACATGATCGATACACTTGTCAAAGAAAAAGTCACCCTGAAAGAATCCCGATCCCATTGACTACTTTCTCAAAGATCCTCCAAGTTTTGATCTTGTGGAGAATGTTTCTGTCATTTTCCATGATTCACATGATGGAAGAACATAATTTTAGCAACCGTGCGTTGAAGAACTACCACAACATAGGGCAAAGCCAAAACCATCTTCTGAAGAGACCCCGAACATCACAATAGTTCAACTCCCCGAGGGTCTCAAACATGTTTTCTTGGGCGATGGTGATACTTTTTCCGTGATCATCTCATCCAAACTTGATATATCACAGGAGCAGCGATTGGTCGATATTTTGAGTGAATATAAAAGCGCGTTAGGTTGGACAATTGCCGATATAAAAGATATTAGTCCCTTAATTTGCTCTCACCACATTTATCTCGAAGAAGGAGCTACTCTACGTCGAGATCCACAACGCAGACTTGATCCAACAATGAAGGAGGTTATAAAGAATGAAGTATTGAAGTTATTGGATGCATGCATCATCTATCCGGTCTCCGACAGCAAGTGGGTTAGTCCGACTCAAGTAGTTCCCAAGAAATCAGAAGTCACGGTGTTTGAGAATGAAAAAGGAGATCTCGTCCCCACAAAAGTCGTGACGGGTTATTGCATGTGCATTGACTATCGCAAGCTTAATGCTGTGACCCGCAAAGATTATTTTTCACTTCCATTCATTGACCAAATCCTAGAACAAGTTGCTAGTCATCCCTTCTATTGCTTTCTCGATAGGTATTTGGGATACTATCAGATAGAAATTGTTTTAGAAGATTAAGATAAGACCACATTCACATGTTCTTTTAGCATTTATGCTTTCCGACGTATGCCATTTGGATTATGTAATGCCTCGACCACATTTCAGAGGTGCATGATGAGTATATTTAGTGATATGGTCGAGAAATGTATGGAAGTTTTCATGGATGGCCTAACAGTCTTTGGAGACTCGTTCGACTCATACTTACTTAATCTCCAAGCCATTCTCCAAAGATGTATTGAAAAAGGTCTCGTGCTTAATTGGGAGAATTGTCATTTCATGGTGTCATCCGGTATTGTTTTGGGGCACATTGTTTTTGAGAAAGACATTGAGGTTGATCAGTCCAAGATCAAACTCATCTCCAAGTTACCCACCCCGAAAAGCGTAAAGGACATTTGCTCATTCTTTGGTCACGCTGGATTCTATAGGAGGTTCATACATAACTTCTCTACCATATCTAGACCATTATAGAAGCTCCTCGCAAATGATGTCATATTCGAATAGACAAAGGAGTGTGAGAAAGCCTTCCAAACACTTGTTTCCAAACTAACTTCTGGCTCTATCATTCAGTCACCAGATTGGTCTCTTCCATTCAAAATCATGTGTGATGCAAGTAATTACGCTCTAGGGGCTGTCCTTGATCAAAGAAGAGAAAGGAAGCCTTTCGTCATTTACTACGCAAGCATGATTCTTAACTGCGCTCAAATGAACTATACCACCACTGAGAATGAGTTGCTTGCTATAGCATTTGCTCTTGACAAGTTCCGTGCTTACTTGATTGATTCACCTATCGTGGTGTTCACAGACATTTCCACCCTTAAGTACCTCATTTCCAAAACACGACTCATTAGGTGGATCCTTCTATTGTAAGAATTTAACTTGCAATCTAGGAAAAGAAGGGAGTCGAGAATGTTGTAGCAGACCATCTATCTCGACTCGAGTTCAGTGATCCTGCTGATGGTCCAGTTATTCGAGATGACTTCCCAGATATACAACTTTTCGCCGTCACTATCATGCCTTGGTACGCTCATATTGTTAACTACTTGATGACTAGCAAAACTCCCTCTACTTGGAGTACACAAGATAAGCGAAAATTTTTGGTCGAGGTTCATACGATCCTTATCTTTACAAGTACTGCCCCGACCAAATCATGAGACAATGCATTCCAGAATATGAAGTTATAAGTGTCATGAACTTTTGTCACAATGATGCATGTGGCGGTCATTTTCTATGAAGAAGACTGCCGCAAAGATCCTCTAGTGTAGCCTCTACTGGCCCACATTGTTTAAGAACACCAATAACTTCTGTCGTTCTTGTGACCGGTGACAAAAGCTGGGAGCTCTTACTCGTCATCACATGATGCCCTCGAACCCAATCCTTGTAATAGAATTATTCAATTGTTGGGGGATAGACTTCATGGGGTCATTCCCACCTTCTTCTGGCTACCTTTACACTCTCATTGATGTTGACTATGTTTCCAAGTGAGTAAAAGTCATACCGTGTCGTTCTAACAATAACACAACATTGTTAAGTTCTTGAAAGAAAATGTGTTATCTTAGTTCAGTATCCCTCATGTCATCATTAATTATCAAAGAACTCATTTCTGTATTGGAAAAGTATGGTGTGATGCACAAGGTGTCGACTGCCTAATGGAAAAGTATAGTGTGATGCACAAGGTGTCGACTGCCTATCACCCACAAACAAATGGGCAAGCTGAGCTAGCGAATAGGGAGATCAAACAGATCTTGAAAAAGACGGTTAATTCCGACCGTAAAGATTGGTCTTTACGCATTTCTGATGCAATTTGGCCATACCGAGCTGCTTATAAAGCTCGTCTTGGAATGTCTCCTTATATGCTTATTTTTGGCAAGGCCTGTCACTTACCTATAAAACTCGAACACAAATCCTATTGGGTTACTAAAGCCCTAAATTTTGATATTAGTGCGGCAGGTATCAATAGAAAGCTTCAGTTAAATGAGCTTGAGGAGTTGAGGAACGATGCATATACCAACTCAAGGATCTATAAAGAAAAGACAAGAGCGGCTCATGACAAGCAGATCTTGAGGAAGCATTTTGAGCCAAATCAACGGGTTCATCTTTATGACTCCCGTCTACATCTCCATCAGGGAAAGTTGAGGTCATAGTGGGCTGGTCTATATATGGTGTTACGAGTCGTTTCCAATGGTGTTGTAGAAGTTAAAGATCATTCGGATGAGAGAGTAATCAAAGTAAATGTCTAGCGATTGAAGCAATACGTTGAGCAAGTGCTTAAGCCTAAAGAGATCACTCTAATGGCTCTGGTTTATTCATCGGTGTAGCTGCTTACCACCTCATTCTATCATTTTTATTATTATTTTTTTTTCTTTTTCTCTCGTTTCTTTAGCTTTGGTTTTTGGAGATTGATCACTGTTGTAGGTATCTCGAGCTATCGCGAGTGGGTATTGTTGCCATCTAGGTGTCTTCTGTTCCGTACACTTTTCTTTTTCATATATTTTGAGATATTGAAGACACTATCTGGTTTTGATTGGGGGTGGTGAGAATATTCATGCGTGAGAATAGTTTTTGTCTTGAGATTGTTGATTTTGCCAAAGTATGATTTCAAGTTGTTTAGTTTTAGCATATTCATATGTGATAATAATTTTTGTATGGAGATTGCTGTGATTTTGTCAAAGTCTGATTTGAAGTTATTTAGTTTGAATCAATTTTTACTATCATTATCTTTAAAGAAGTAATATTCTGAATTTTCTCTGTGCACGTACTAAATCTTGTGTGAATATGGTTGCTTGCTTTTGGTCTAGAGAAATTCTCTAGTGTAAGTGCAACTTTTTCATGGATATGCATATGTGAAATTGAGAAAACAACTTTTGAACTTTTATTGATCTATAGAATTGGTAAAATCGCTACTTACAATATCATTATATAGTTTGTGGTTTGTTAGACATTTTGCTTGAAGGATGATTCAATATTGAATCGGAAACTTTTTATTTTTCATGAGCCTTACTATATATATTATTATTAGTATTATTTCTATTATCATTATTAGTGATATTATTCGATCTAAAAAGAACATAGAAAAAAAAAATAGAAAAGAAAGAAAAAACAAAGAAAGAAAAAAAAAAAGAAAAGAAAAAAAAGAAAAAAAAAAGAGAAAAAAAATTGTTATCATTTAGAATTATTATTGCTACTGTTATTATTAGTATTATTAGTATCATGGCTCTCATTTCAATTGTGCAATTCCTTGTTTGATATTGATTAAATCCGGATAACTGGGTTTGTGGTTTGAATGGTGGATTATTCTATGTAGTTGAATTGCCTATTTTTGGATCAAAATTTATTTAACTGCTTATCCTAAATATTTGCTTTCTTATTTTAGTGTTAAAAGTGCAAAATTTTTTTGGCTTCATGAGTGAACACCCTAAAACCTTCATAAACTAAAATTTTATTAGGTTTGTGAGAAAATGGAGTCGAGATTTTTACTTGGTGGATTTTTCGAAGCCGAACGTGTTATGAGTCTGTGGTAAGAATGTTATGGTTTAGAGCACATACGCAAAAACTTGGCGGTTATAAGTTAAATAATTTTGATAGCATTTGTTAATTCTTATTAAACTTCTTGATTGAAATGCGATTGTGACATTCCAGTGATTTTAATAACATAATTATTTTTTCGCTTGAATTGCTAGACTATAGCAATAAGCTGGTTGGAAGTTGTGATAAATGCATAAAAATATAATTAATTTATGCTTAATTGTGTATATTTATTAAAATTATTTAAATTCTAAATAAATATTTTCATAAGTTTGATTGATTATTATTTGAAGGAGAAATAATTTATTTTAGTTTTTTTAGTTTTAATAAAATATTATTTAATTGATTTACTCTTTATGTCACACAGCTCACAACAATCATAATTCAAGAGTAAACCAAATCACATGTCGCGTGTCGAAACCAGCATCCGGATAGAGTTTTAAATTACAATGACACGTGGCAAAGTTTTTCTAGAGGCAAATGATATGAATCTATGTGTCTCCTATGACTAAGTTTGAAGTGAATTGCGCTGCAAGTTTGCTCCAGATTCTACACCAAATTTTATTCCAAAACTCTTCACAAATTAGTGCTGAAATCTTTACAAATCAGCTCGAGAATCTGATTAGAAATATTTCTTTCTTTATTTTGGGATATTTTAAGCACTATAAATAGACGTAACTCCATACAATTCAGTTTATCTTTTTTTCTCTCAGTTTCTCACTTATTATCATATTTTCTCGATAAAACTTGTGATAATACTGTCTGTTTTAAGCTAAAAATATTGGCAATGTTAGAGATGAAATTATATGTTTAGCAATTCAATGAAGGTTTGGTTATTTTGTTATTCAGTGTTTAAATATTAAAGTGATTTTTGTTATTATATATTCATTTTTGTGTGTTAATTTTATATAATTTCAGTCATGCTTTCTTTATGTAATTTTGTACATAAATTTATCATATTATTTTATTAGTAATCTTTTACTACATTATAAACTCACGAGCATAGTGTCGATTTTGGATTTCTAGTAATAATAATCGTATTGTTTTTCAAGTTAAATTTAAATCACTCGAATACATAGTTTATCTAAAAAAATCAAACCTGAAATTGATACACTTAAACAACTAATGGATTCTCAAACTCTCGCTACTTTTTGTTATTGAATTCTCCACACAAAAATAATATCTTTTGCTTTCTTTTAATTAGAAAATTTATTTTTTATTTATTTTTACTTTAACACATCTCTTGTTTTATTTTGGTTTATCGTTATTGATTAAGTTTTTAACTACCTACTCGTGGAATCGACTGCTCGAAACTGTACTACAACCGACCGCTTAGTAGTGCATAATTTGGGCATAATCAGTAATTACAGTCAACGAAATCTTGAGTCATTTTTATCTTCACAGGGCGGACCGACACACACCCTTTTTGATTTTGTGTAGATAAATTAGTTTTCATTTCCTGGTATATAAAGCTTACAAAGCTATATGTGTAATTGATGATGGAGGCACATTTTAACACAAGTAAGTTTATGAAAATTGAAGAAAAATAAGTATAATAACTAATTAATAGTTCATAGTTGATTGTAACCAGATAATATTATTTTAGTGGAAATAAACAAAACACACAGAAAGATTGAGCTTATTCTTCTGCAACATGAGCACAAAACTTATTGGAAAGGCAAAACTCAAGCTTTCTTTTGTGTAGTTTTATATGAATTAGTCATTTATAGAGAGAGACACTTGGTTGTCATTGAATCTTTCTTATATTTGAAGAAATTATAAAGACAATGATTAATGGACTACCAAAATGGGTTCTAGTGGTTGAATATAAGCAATAGGAAACGAGTCTTTGTCTATAAAAGTAAAATCTACTGAAAAATTTGTTCTCTCTTCAAAAGTTATTTGAGAACAAAATTATTGGGAAAAATTAAACTGACTGATAGCAAATGGACACCAAAAATTAAGAATATTTTGTCATTTCGTTAAAATATAATAGACAAAATTAAAAGAAGTATAACATTCTTATCAATAATCAATTGAAAATTAATATAACGCGGTTTAAGTTTTCATACGTGATAATCAAAATTACATGTTTTTATTTAATACCACTTCTTAATTTTAGGTCATGCATGTTTTCATACAACTAGCAGCATATTACAAACATTGGATAAACCCAAAATTAAAAAGGCAAAGTTGAGTGTACGGAAGAGAGCCCACCATACCCTTCTCCTGCAGCTACCCTCTCCATCTCTTGCATTTCATACCCATTTGTCCCCTGTAAACTTGGACATTCCATGTTACTCTCCTACCACATTCAATTTAAAAAAAAAAAAACACTTCATTTTATATGAAGAAAAATCTTAAAAAATCTGTTGTGATGATGCTACTGTTATCCAATTACGTAATGCAGTTTTTTCCCTAGTTATCGTCGAACGAACCGACCTCCAACTGTCTGATTCTATGTATTTCTTTGTTAGACTACTGTTGAGTTGTGACAGATATAATGGGTGTTCATGGCTTTAATAAATTATAAATGATATCAAAGATTAGATTTTTCTGGTTGAAAATTAATGAAAAGAAAACATAGTAGAGCCAGAAATACATACGTGGAGGGTCTCTGAGGGATCAACATCTGAGGAGCTGTTGAAATCGTAGTACCTACTTGCAGCAGACAGCTTCAATGAAAGAAACTTGAGCCAGAAAGAAGAAGAAGAAGAAGAAGAATAAAATGGTGTTAATTTAAAAGAAAAAGAAAATATACAGAGTTAAGAACCTAATTAGTACCTCGATCTGATTCTGCAGAGATTGGATATAACCTATTATAACATCCAGCATGACTGCCATTCCCATCGTCTGCAAATTCCAACATAAATTATAATTCTGATTTAAGCTTCAGTTTAAAAAAAAAAAAAAAAACATTTGTGTTCTTGAAAACTAGATCTTACCTTGTAACATCCTGGAACTAGGTCTTGTAAGGATTTCAACCTCTGATTTATTTTCTCTCGTCGTATCTATAATTTAAAATTATTTATTCATCAAAAATATAATTTCAATACCCATAAATTATTCATCTAAATCAGGAAGAATTTACCCTTTCAGCCAAACTGTGATTATCAGTAGCTTGGCCTCGTTTCGCTCGTACATGGACTACTTCTCTTGTCTTCCCTTCATTCTCTCTCTGTGGATCTTCTCTTCTTCTCTTGCTTTCTCTCAGGCCCTGCCACGAAAGAATCCCACAATAGAAACTACTTATTCAGAAGAAATCTACCAAACAAAGACAAGATTTTAACTTAAAATTTCATTACCCCAGTATTTTCTCGGGAGAATGGAGGGTTTCCAGCTGATAGAATTCTGCTTTCTTCCCTTGCATTTCCAGCGAAACTGGAAGCAGATTCGGAAGACATTGGAAGATCAAAATGATGAAAATTATTAACTGCGTTGGGAGGGTTTTCATCAGGGAATCCATTAATGGCGAACGGATCTAATCCTTGAACATAAATGGTAGAATTCTCTAACGCAGTGAAGTTGTCCATCTTTTGCAGAAAACAAGGTTTTGAAGCCGTTTAGAGACTCAACTCTGAAGCCTTTTCAAAATATTGCATGTACGTAGAGAGTATTAATATATACACCCGTTGTTTTACTTGAGATTAATTTTCTTTTTATATATTTTAAAATTGCACCTATTAATGAGCAGTACATCAATAACATTCAAGTGTAGAACTAAATTATAGACTTGAAAATTACTTTTAAAGTTTTAGTCCTCATAAATAGTTTAACGTAGAAAAAAAAAAAAGACCATTTTATAATTTCACGTAGATTGATGAATTTAATATCAACACTATCATAATAACTTGGTCATGTCATGAAAGAACCTAAATTAGCATCACTTAAAATAAGTTGGATTAAGACTTAATATATGCTAAGTTTGACAGACCTAACAATAGTTAACCTTTTTCATGAAATGAATGATGAAATCATACAAGTACAAATTGGAACCAAACTCTATAAATGATATTTTTAAAGCTAAAATTTGTAGCATTCATAGGTAAAGCATTCATCCACCTCATTTTTGGATCCTTAAAACAGATAAAGAGTCTTATCAATTCCAGTTCAGAGGTTCTACATTTAGAATTTCTGCTCTCACATCAATGCATCCATACACACCTTTCTTGACAAATTTACCTTCCCATAAATATATATATATATATATATATATATATAACTCACCAAAGAGTTTAACTATATAGATATTTCTGGAATATGGATTATAATTCTGAATAAAATTAATCTAAGTAACAAAACTAACTGTGGAATACATAAAACTATTAATCAAAACATCACTACTTTTTAGTAGTTTGCCCAAAAATATTGATAGTTAAAAATAATATAAGTTGCTTTAAAATTAACTTTTTTTTGTAGTTTGCCCAAATCCATTGACAATTGAAAATAACATATATGGTTTTGAACTTAACAATATTTTGAAGTAATATTAAGTTTATCAGTTATTTTCTACGCTCTAATCTTATCACATAACATAAGATTTATGCGTCATTCATTAATTAATGAAATAATTAATATTAATTGTAAGTAGTTGAAATAAATCAATAATTACATCGATTAATGAACCTCACATTATCAAGTAAGATTAAAATATAAAAATAGAAGATAAATTTAACATTATCTATAATTAATAGACGAAAATATTACTAATATTACAACACCATTTTAAAAATTTAATAGATAATTATATTATTTTAATTTTTGTGCGGCAGAAATTAAGTGATGAGCATCCATGTCTGTCAATCAATACCTACTAAGTAGAGAGGGAAAAGAATAGGCAAAGGAATATGGGTTGAGAAGAAGGGCATTGAGTGTAGGACTTATTTTCTCCATTGAGAAGGACATTCTTCTACGTATTGCATATAATTTCAACTACTTATGACTTTTCATGCTTTGAATTTATCCCCTCTCAATAGAAATCTCATTAATTTTACTAATCACTTTTCTTATAATTAATTTTCCTAAACCTTGTACTTGATTGATTCCTTAATCAACCTCTTGTAAAATCATTTCCATTTTATTTATTTCTTTTGATTACAATGGAAGAATTAATTACAAAAAAAAAAGAATATCTCAATCCAAACTCCACAAAATAGTCGGGCCGACCTACCTGGTTTCGTGAAGGCGGGCAAGCCCATCAACTTTGTCCGGCGGTTCAGCCATTCTCGCCGAAACCCCCTTTTCTTTTTCAACTAAATCAAAGAACATGGAGGCATGATCATGAAGAAGTCTTGGCCGGGCTTACGAGAGTGTAAGAAAAAAAAACGTGGTTATAAAAAGGCAAAGGCGTTATTGGGATGAAGTTCAATGGAACTTGCATAAAAATAATATAAAGGTGAGGTCGGCCTTGAACTACATCCTCAATCTGAAACACGTTTCTGACGGAACAGAGGCAGAACCTTAGAGACTAAGAGACCAAGTGCTATTAAGGTTTCAACATCATGTCACTTTAATTTATTTGTTGACGTTTATATCTAAATTAACAATTGAATTTATCAACAATTAATAAAAAACAATATAGAATCAATTCAGTTCATAAAATTTTATGTAACTAAAGTAATCTAAATGAACGAAGCTTCGGAAGAAAATTCAGTTTGAGTAAAAATCGAGCAAAATAATTAGATGTCATTTCTCAAAAATAAGTTAAAAGTGAAATCTAATCGTTGATCTAAAGGCTTCATCCTGCTGGTATCATATTTTTCACTGTGCTGAAATTCACACGATTTTACTTTTGAATTATCTCAAAACGTGTTGTACTAGATAAAGAACATAAATTTACTTATAAACTATTTATTTTCAATTCTCTCAAGTAATGTAGGATGGTGCACATTCAATGACATGGGTTGAGCTCTCACAATTTTTAAAATTAATGAATTTTAAATTAATAGACTTTTAAAGTAAAATTTTTACTTTTTTCAAAGTTAATTATTTAGTGGTTGACTCAAATTTCATATCTTGTCCAGTTCAGAAATGCGTAAATTCGTTCCAATGGTCAAACTAGTAAATATAGGAGTTATCACGCTTAAAATTCTAAAACAATGTTAATTAAATTATACTTACTTCAAATAGAGTTGAAAAACATTCAAATTTTGACGAATTAAAATTTAAAATTTTATTTAGTATATATAATATAATGTAATATATTAAAATTTTATACAAGGAGAGTTAACCCTCATTCGTATCTCATTGTCTAGGAGGGGGAGAGAGAGAGGGAGAGACACACTGCACAATCAGAGGGGATTTTGCCATCAATTTGAGTTCTTAATGTCCATATCTTCAAGTTCTAACTACGATCTTCAATCGTATGCCGAATCTCAACTTCTGTTTCTTAGTTTTCATTGAAAATGTTAATTTTGATCTTAAAAACTAGAAATCATTAGTTAAAATAGATGTATGCCAGTTTTTCTAGGTTATGAGGGCATTGGTGTGGGTTTCAAATCGAGCTATGGTGATATCAATGGAAAATTGAGGTGTTTTTCAAAGCCTCAGTTGAAAAACCCATGCGACGACGCAGCTTGTGTGTCAAGGTGGAATCTAGGCTAGAACACAATCAGCGCTCCATTGCTGGCTCGACTATTAGTGCAAATCCTTAAACCAATGAGATAACTTGTGATGTTGTATCATGTAAATTCTTAAACCAGGGTAATTCATTACGTTGTGACTGTTCTCCAAATAGTCTCGATTTTTTCATATTTGCCCTGGGGCACTTGATGTCCTTACGAATTCATCTTACATGAATTATGACTTTGAATTTGATTTTAGATCTTTTACAATGAACCATAGACTAGACCTTGAGTTGGGTGATCAAATCCTCTTTAAGAATTAAGTTGTTTAACCTAACGTTTTTGTTTTTACTCACCTCTTGTCACGGAACAATTAACAAAATTTTGAGTCACTTTTACATTGACGGTGGGCTACCACGCTACCTCAACCTGAACTTATGAGGCCTCGATTAGTCACTTACGAAATTAATTCTTATGCGCATGCGCTGTTTGTTCATTGAATAAAGAAAGTCTTACAAGTCATACTCTTTACTTACAATATTATTTTTTATGTTTATCAAAACATGTTAGAAACGACAAAAACATGTCTTTCTTCCATTGAAGCAATTGACTGAATAAGGAAAGCTTGTGTTCTTAATGAATCTCCTTGACTCTCCCATGAGATGTACACCCCCTCTCTCTCTCTCTCTCTCTCTCTCTCTCTCTCTCCTTCAATTATTGTCATCTTTCTTAGTCTTTTCCAAAGCTTTTTAAGTCTATCTACTCATCCCCCACCTCTCTTATAACTCAACCCAAACTCTTTAGTTGTCGCTTTCTCTACTTATTATGACATCTTTAAGATTGATCACACTGGGTGGTCAGGATTGGACGAGGAAAGAGTCTAGATCATCTTGCCGTTTAAATAGATCTAAATAAATTACACATTATAAATTTATTCCAGAAATCATCTGTGGTGTACCTTTCGAATTTAGTCTTTTTATTCTCATGATAAACTGGATTTTCCTACGTTTAAACTTGCTCAACAATTAGGGTTTGAGGTCTGGAGAAACAGGGATATAACAAAATGTTTTGTCTTATGAAATAAGAAATAGGATTAAAGATAGGAATGATTGCCCCACAAGTAAACACCCCTCCAGTTTCACTGTCATTGCCTTCATGTCTTATCTTTCCTTCCTTTTCTCAAGGCTTTTTTCTCTATCAATAATCATTCCAATAAAGTTGATGTGTAGTTGTGTACTAATTATTGGGTCCTAGGGCATCTTTTAACTCTTGCTACTATTCCCATGTTATGATTCATTAGAAAATAACCTTATGATGCAGATAAATTTAAAAATAATAATATTAAATAATTCAATCTCAAAAGAGATGAAGTATATAAGAAGAAAAATATTTTAAAAAATTAGTACTTTCAAATTTGTGAGATTGAACTATTTGGGACATGATAATCATGAATATAGCTACTTGCAAACATATTAAAGGACAATAAATTGATAACTAGATTATCTTAAATGCACATAATCAATCACTTAACTATGTAGACCAATATATGGAGATTATTTTTATAGTAGTACGATGCAATTTAGACATTTACAGATTAGTTTTTAAATTATTTTTTAAATTATCAACGATTCAATTATTCATTTAATCTATTTGTTAAATTCAACACAAGTATATCATGATATTTCATTTATATGGTGTTTTAACATTATTTTCAACCTTTTTGACAATTTCTAATCTAATTGTGAACTTTATCAATTTTATATCTGGTAATTTCAAACTCTATTAATGGTCTAATAAAGTTTGAAATCGAGCTGAAAATTGCCAAGTGATTAAAAAAAATGATTAAAACAACTTAGGTAAAATCCTCAATTTAAAAAAAAAAAATTAAAACAAAAAGTCTCTCTTCTCTCATCTGTCAATTCGTCTTGTGAAGGCAAAAACGACTTAACATTCTATTTGATTGTGAGAGGCCAACACATTAGAGATAATAAACAAGTCAATCGAGCCTTAAAAAATTTAGTCCACTAAGCCTAACTAGTTAAACGAGTTGATTTTAATGAGCTGAACCAAAATAAAATTTTAACTCAAATTGGCTCACGAGCCAACGTTAAACGAGTCAACCCAAGCCGACTAAACGAGTTTAACACGCTGAACATAACGAATCAAACATATATAAATATTTTCAATTTATATAAATCAAATGTTTATTTCTAAAAAAATTAATTATTAAAATTATAATATAATTTATCGTTATAATATTAAAATATATAGTTAATTGTTAGTTAACATAATTGTTTTATTAAATGGGAAGATTCAGAGGTAGCTAGCCCATTTGTCATCTCTATAGTCTATACCAGTGGGAGTGGACAATCTCATATAATTTGAGTACATTATAAGTAAAGTATTTCTCCTTACTTAGTATAATGCGTTTTGAGCCAATTTAAAAAATAATCTGTGCGAGCGCTAACCCAAAGCGAAGAGTATTGTATTGAGAGCATCGAGAGGACTTCACATTAGTTGTCTTCTTTATCTTTATATCTCATTTTCTCTCTTTCTCTTTCCATGGAAATCACCTTCTCTCTCTTTCTATTTTGTGGCAACCACTTTCAATGGCTTGCCGAATCATGTTCCTATCTTTGATTCAGAGTATTATTTATCAATTTTAGTCAAGCTATTTGGGCGAACAGAGTACAAAATTTTGCAAGAAAAGTTTCTGCCAAAAATTTAAATTCTCGTTGGCGAAGATTTCAAGCTCTAATCTCGATGTTCGACTTACCATTGGAAAGCTCATGATGAGGAGAACCATTTAGACAAAAAGGTCGCTCCAAAAGGTAGCTGGATGAATTGTTGGAGCCTTGTCAAAAAATTCCAATTCGACGCGTAAAAGTCATATCTTAGTCATTCTAGGGGTCGTTTTGGAAAATCAATGCATCGTTGGATTTAGGAGAGCGAAACCTTGAAAGCCTAACTAATTTTGTTATGATTTGCTACTGTTTGTCATCGTTGAAAATGTCGTTGTAGCCAGAAATGTTGTCAGTCGCTGATCACCAGAGTCGGAGGTGCTGACTTGTGGTTGACGCTAGCATGATTTGTTGTTGACTCGATGATGCGGCATTGGCTAACGATGTGGCAAGTGAGTAAGTGTTGACTTTAATTGTTAACTTTGACTTTTGACAAAATTGTTGACTCCAAGTTTGGACCCTTAACGACATCAAAAAATTTAACAACTCCTTTCGACGTTCTAAATGCGCCGGTGGCCTCCATTTGTTAAACTTCTATTCTAATTGTTTAACACTTAATGAATTTTCTAAATTACATACTAAAATAAAAATAAAGTTTTAAAATTCACCTCTAAATATGTGTTTAACATTAGATGCATTTGAAATTTATAGTATTTAGGAAGTTTAAGCAGTCGAGAATATATAATTGGAACTTTAAAATTTTCTAGTTTCGAGTTAAGACCCATTTAGTATCTCTAGTGTTTTGATTGAAATTTTAATGTCGGATTTGTTTTAGGTTCCGATGATTTTATGGATTGCGATGCATGTTGATAACTCGTTTCGATTGGTCAGTAAGACTATAGTCGTCATTGAGGTAAGGGTTTATTTCTATGTCCAGTATCATTGTTTTCACAAACTTTATTTTGATACGTGTTCACATATGAAATGACATGTCCATTTTATGGCTTGTCAGTTTTGTTATGTTATTTAATATTTTTCATTGGATATGTTTATTTTGAGCATACACATTACATTATTGATCATTTTAGTTGCACAAACCAAGTTTGATCGACTCGTGAAATGGTCTTTTTTTCTTTACACACATTCGTTTGATCATTTTAGTCATGTGAACCAAGTTTGATCAACTCGTAAAATGGTCTTTTTTTTTTTTACACAAATTCATTGAAGAATATATTTGTTTGTGTTAACTAGAGTAATGAAATAACTTATTATGTTATGTCTCAGGAGGCGAAACCTTAAACCTGATCAGAGTCTTTATTTTTATGGTTTTAGCGATTGCTGAGTATCGCCGTTATAAATGTATATATTCCTATGACATAGTATGCCCAGAGTGCGTAAGTGGCTCTATTTTTATTAGGATTTTTCATCACATACAATAGGGTCTATTTTACTTATGTATCACACTACAGTTGAATGTTTGTCATACTGCTTGTTTATCAAAATAATTTTTATGATAATATTTATACTTTGCATGCTCTTATTTTTCTTAATTTCGTTGTTGAATGTAAGATTTTACCTCTACTAAGTTAGTTGCTTACCTAAAAAAAATTTCTCTTTTTTTCTTCGATAAGAGGTAAGCTCTTTGTGGAAGGATATTTATCTCTTTTTTTTTCCTTCAATCTTGAATGATTTATTTCTCTTCTTAGTGAGTCCCACTCTAATTTTGTATTTTCTTCTCTCAGTCTAGGATTAATACTATGGATGCATTAAATTGTCATACATGGTTTGCATCCATGGATGGTCTCACTTACAACAATAGTGGGTAATTCTCCATCTCCACCATAAACTTCCGACACGTCCAAATTTATAACTAAAATAATACTACAAAACAGTGGTTCCGTAAGTGAATATATCATCGTGAGAAGATCTTGTTAGGAATTTCATATTTCTAAAATTCTATAAATCATCAACTTACCTTTACTTTCACTGCCACTCTCTCTCTCTCTCTCTCTCTCTCTCTCTCTCTCTCTCTATCTATCTCTGACCATGAGAGAGAAAGCAGGCACATCTAAGGGGAAGCAGAGTGTGGAGGAATTCGAAGAAGTGGAGTTAAGAAGAGGGCCGTGGACACTGGAAGAAGACACTCAGCTCATCCATTACATCGCTCATCATGGAGAAGGGCAGTGGAATATGTTGGCCAAATGTTCAGGTAAAAAAAACTATCCAAATAAAAAGTCCATTTTTTGTCCATCAAATCCACCTTCTTTTCCGCCATTAAAGATCATTGCATCTTCTTCAACCCTCTTTTCAGGCCTGAAGAGAACCGGAAAAAGCTGCAGATTAAGGTGGCTGAATTATCTCAAACCAGACGTGAAACGAGGAAATCTCACCCCACAAGAGCAGCTTCTCATCCTTCATCTCCATTCCAAATGGGGTAACAGGTATAATCCACTTCCATTTTAAGTATCTTATCATCCATCTTCGTTGATTTTTATAGAATTATAATTTTTCTGGTTTTTCTTGGACCTCAATTTTCAGATGGTCGAAAATCGCACAGCATATGCCCGGAAGAACAGACAATGAAATCAAGAATTACTGGAGAACCAGGGTCCAGAAACATGCAAGACAGCTTAACATCGGATCAAACAGTGAGAAATTTGTCGACCCTATTCGTCTTTTATGGATGCCGACATTGCAGCAGAAAATAGAGAACACCATCTCTTCCTCCATTTTTTCTTCTTCGACCGCCATTTCTGCAACTCCTTATCCCCCATTGTCATCTTCTTCACCAAGCATTATGACAATCTGTGAAAACCCATGTTCTGAAACAAGCGAAAGTGCTGATTTCTCTCCGGATTTCTCGAAAATCTCTCTCCTCCATCAGACCGAAGAACACCCATCAATTTTCATGCAGAACAAGATGAATTTGAATAACTCCATTCTGAACAACAATTGCTACGAAGAGAATGAAAACAGCTACAGCATGTGGGATTTCAACCTAGGCAATTCTCCAGCGTTGGAAATGCATGACATGTCTGACATCGATCGCCACTTAGCTGAGCCTGAAAGCAACTGGGATATGCTGGATACTCTATGGAACATCGACATTGTTTAGACAGATTCTCCAATATTAAGTTTTGTATTTTCCCAATTTCTTGTATTTTAAAAACCATTTATATAATTGGCAGGAGAATTGTATTTTCTTTGAATCTAGGGTTTTCTCATAAATATTCTTTAAGATTAGTTTGACTAGATCGTCGAAGCTTATAGATATTCTCGTCCAGCCAGAAATAACTCGTCTTAGTAAACCATGCTCATCGGTAACGTTACAATTAAAACTTCAATTTCATTGTAAAACATTGTAGTCATTAAAATTAATGAGGACAATTCCATCGTTTGACCAAGTTTTTCCACGTTAAATAAGTCTGTCCTCAATCAAGCACAAAATTCTTTGACGTATTGTTTAATTAAATGTAGTAGGCACAGGATATTAGTCATATAGACATGGGTAGGAAAGATTTAGAATTTTTATAGAATAAAAAGTACTGTGGGTTTGACATTTTAATAGTACTATAGTAGTAGAGTCAAGATAATATATAGTTGGAATATTGAAATTAAATTATTTTATTTTATTTTTTAAACATGATTGATGGATTGATTTATTTTTATACGCGACTTCTGTCAATTATCAGTCAAATCAATCGCTTGCTTTTTCGTGAGAAGACTGAACTCTTGCATGAGATAGAAAATGCCACGTTTTAAAAATAGCCCAACCTAAAAATTATCAACAAATAAAATTCGAAGAAAATAATAATTTTCAAATGAATAAATATATAAATAAATCATAAAAATGTGATCAGGTACCGTATAGTTAAAATAATTCTAATTCTATTTTTTGCTTATTAATTTGTGTTATAATCTTGATAAATTATAAATAAATAAAAGAATTAATTAATAGCGTCGGTAATATTAGAGGACTGACTATTACTATTAAAATTATTATTGAAGCAATTAATTTTTTTTAGTTCAAATTAATTATTTTACAAAAAATATCTCTATAAATGCACATGTTATAATGGAGATGAGTTGGCATATGGTAAATTTCTTTTTTCTTTTTTTTTTTAAATAATAATATGTCCTCCATGGTTTGGAATTTATTATTTAATTATTTATGCGTTGAAATATATTCAAGTAAAAAGCAGGTTCGATTTTACACTTAAAATATACTTATGAAATATCTGAACATTATCCAACAAAAAAATAACGTGACAGAATAAAACTTATATTATTCAACTTATAAAATTTGACTTAAATTTTTGTAGTTATAGAAAGAGACATCCACTGGTGCGGGTGTTGATCAAATAGATTGGTTCAATTAATAGTATTTTTTTAAATGTTTTATTAAAATATTGGCTAATATAAATCATCAATGAAAAATTTATATCCATGGAATTTCATTCGAATAATAAATAAGCATATTTATATTCGATGATCTAACGATCAGTTTATTCAAAATTTTACTTAAATTAAAGCAAAATCAATAAGTCGGTTTTCTATTACATTAAAACTAAATATGTTTAATTGTTGTTTTTCCTTTATGATATTTTTTGAACAATATTACGTGATAAACATTGATTTATAGAATTAAATATTTATATTAAGTATTTATTATTTATTATTTTAATTACACCAATTAATATCGGTAACGTTAGGATATATTATTATAAAATATGATTAGATAATAAATGTAGCATTAGTCATATTGTTTTTACATCTTGAAAATATAACAAACAATTAGGATAAACTATAAACTTTAATGTTTATCGCCGTTTATAGATTACACATTAACTATTTTTTTTATGAATCGAACTTCTATCTTTCAATTGTTAGTAATTACAAAATCAAATCGTCAATTTATCTATTGCATTCAACATGTGTAAACCATGTTTTTTCATTTAATCAGGTATTTTAACATTCAAATATCTTTGTCAATTTCTAACATAGTTTCAAATCGTCAGATAAGAGACCAATAGAATTAGAAATTGAGTTCAAAAACACTTATAATTGAGTTGAAAAATATTTTATTAAATGAAAAATTTAGTATATAAATATTGAATTTAAAAAATAAATTAATAGCAAAATTCAAATCGATGATAGTTAAAAGATAGAAATTCGATTTATCAAAAAAATTTACAATCTAATCTGTGAATAACTTCAAACATTAGGATCTATATTGTACTTTACCGAAAAAATTATATCCCATAATAAACATGTGTTTCAAAAATGTTTTAGAGAAATAATTTCAAGAAGGAACATGTCTCCGGATAACAGCACAACATTTTTACATTAGTTTGGCTAAAATCTAAGGTATTGCTAATTTCAAATAGTTGAAACTGAGTTCAAAGTCACCGAAGTGGTTATAATCGAGTTGAAAAATATTTTTGATTAAAAAGAAAACTTGGTATATAAATGTTGGATTTGACAAATAAATTAATAAATAAAAGATGAATGTTTGATTTGTCAAAAAAAAATTTACAATCTAATCCGTGAAAGATCTCAAATATTAAGATCTATATTGTACTTTATCAAAAAAATTATATACAACAATAAACATGTGTATGTTTTAGAGAAATAATTTCAAAACGGAATATGTTTCCCGATAACAGCACAACATTTTTACATTAGTTTGCCTAAAATCCAAGGACTCTAAATTGACTACAAAATAGTTGAATGATTTAATGTCTATCAGTTTTTAGCACATAATTCACTGAATTTCAGAATATCCTCAATGAAGTATTTATTTCCACAACAAAGTATTCAAACCAATCTAATCAAATATTAGAAAAGTCTTACAATCTAATCATCCAACCAAAACACATAAATATCTCACAATCTAATCATCAAACCAAAACACATAAATATCATATATTTCTCCAAATATTATGCACAGTATCTTTGAAAACAAGCAGAAAATTTGGAAAAATTTTATGGGTCTAATTTAGTCCTCAAAAAATCTGCTATTGACTCCAGCTCTATACACTTGCAACTCCAAAGATGAAGTTATGGAGATATCTATGGAGGGAGGGACGAAGAGAACATCACCTTCTTCAATGGCGTAATCTTCCATGGAAGAGCTTGAAATAATGGTTCCTTTTCCAGCAATGCACAGAAAAAGAGAAGGTCCTGAGAGAGAGGGAAACTCTACTGATACAGCTGGTGGGAGAATGCAGCGGTCTACTTCAAACTCGTCAAATGGGGGGAGATATCTTTTAGTGTATGGATTAAGCGGAACTCCCGGTAGAATTTCAGGAAATCCCTACAAAACAGAAGTGACAAATGTTGAAATTGTGTTGCTTAGTCAAACGTATTTTAAGGAAGAGGAATTATTCTCCCTCACGGGTCTTACCCATAAAAAACTTATATAATAAACCATAAAGATTAAATTTAGAAGCCAATGAAATGAAGAGACATTCTATTGTCTAAAATGTTGGGGAAAAATAGTGGTATTATGAAAAGACATACATCCAAAATTACTAATCTTATTCACACCCTGTTAAAATATGCGACAAGTAAGATAAATGATTAACAAAAATAACCAAAGCTAATTTTCTTATGGAAACTCAAATTGAAAAAAATCATGATGGTTGAGTCCATTAAGATGTCATTATGAGAAAATATGATTACAATATTTTTTAATAATAATTCAAGAAATATTCTTCTAAGAAAAATTCAAAATTTACGATGTGCACAAAAACATTTAACTAATTTTTCACTCAATTTTTCTCTTTTTTCTCCCACAAAATTTCTCTCTTCTCTATTTTATATCATTTCCGATGCCTAATCCCTCTTTGCAGCCTCTTATTTATAGGAAGGATTTCCATCACAAAATGTATGCATGACAAACATTTGCCTTAAATCATACAAATACCTTCTGCATTTTTCTTTCTTTTCCCCCAACTAACACACAAAGTCAATTTCTTCCCAACTCTCACATAATGACGGTCTCTCACATAAAAATGGACCAACCCCCAACACAGCAGAGAGTTGAATACGAGAAATTATCCTGATTAACACGTAAATAAACAATCCAAGCAAAAACAAAATAGAAGATCACAGCATCTAAAAAGAAAATTTCATAAATCCCATACCTCTAAACACAATCATTACCTGTTTATATGTTAGCATCGAGAGAAGTGTTGGAATATCCTGCCTTTTAGAGGTAAGCCCAGCACGAACGACATTGTCAGAGGCTGCCATGCACTCGACGCATTCACCTGAGATATATGCATGCGGCTCATTTGGCCCTAAATATAAAGCTTCCCCACAATTCAGCTTTACGTAATTTAAGAAAAATGCTGCAATTAGGCCGACATCATCAGGATATTGACCCTCTAATTTGAGCATGAGCTCTTCTTTCACCGTTAACTCCCTTTTCTGATCACAACACATAATGAATGAAGGGAACTATTAATGAAAGAAAAGAAGAAGAACTATTAAAACCAACACAAAGTACATCTATGGAAAGAAAGTAGTTACCCTTGGAAAAAGCAAGAGTAAAGTGTAAATTAGCTTGTAAATTTAGGGATCACGTACAATTGACACACTAAACTAGTCTTTGAGCAAAACTCTTGTTTCACTTTAGACTGTTATCAAAACGACACATGTTTTTATAAAATTCATTAAATGTCTAACATTTTTCACTCGTATTGGTCATGTTATCCTACCATGGTTACTTAGACTTACTCTATTTTCTGTGTGCACTCAATATCATAGTTGATTTCTAAAAGTAGAAGACAATCTAAGTGAGAATTATGCGTGAAATCAAGTGACTTAAAGCAATTAAGGTGGGGTTAAATGACCATTACAAGAGAAGAAATTGAGAAACATTTGATAAATTTTATAAAGATATGTGTTGTTTTGTTAATGGCTCGAAGAGTAAGAGCCTTTTCGATTGTCTGTGACTCTAAATTAAAGACTTAAATTGAACTTTATAATAAAAAAAATCATCAAAATAACAGTTATAAATAAATACATTTAATGACTTGTAATACCTCTCTTTCCAAATGCAGACGCTTTTTCAATTTAGATACCATGTTCTGAACTGAACCTTTATTTGATGTCATAACTTGACTGAATATCCATGCCAAATCTGGGATTACTTCATCATGTCCCTCTTTTTTGCTGGCATTGACAAATTGCTCCGCCGTAGAACCACCAACCAATTCTACAATCTCAGGAACATTACTTAACAGCTCCTTGAGTTCCTGAAAATAAAATTAAAGGCACAAGGAACAAGCGGAAGCAACACAGATTTCAACGATAAAAGTGAGAATTCGTCTACCTTGGGGCTAATAAACCCACACAGGGCCTCAAACTCTGTCAATGCCAACGCCATTTCCGGCTTGTGATTCTCGTCTTTGTAGAAATTAGGATGCGACTTGTGGAGAGCTCTAGCCATTTCCTCATCAGGATGCGACTGTATCGATAAAACCTTCTCAACCGAAATAACCTGTAAAAGTTCGATTCCGCTTTTCATCTGCATCGCTCACTTTTCGACCAAAATTGAAAACAAAAATTGAAATAATGATGATAATTTGAACAGAGCCTGACCTTGAAGAGAAAAGGAAGATCGTTTCCCCATTTCTTCGCGACCTTCTCTCCGAGCAGAGTAACCGGATCCTCCGAAATCCAATCCCTAAGACTTAAACCATTGAAATCGAATCGACCACTATCGTCACTACCCAGAACGACGTACGACGGTCCAGATTCATGAGTTCCGATCCAGAATTCGGCATAGGGTTTCCCCCTGTCAATACTTCGCAGTCCGGAATTGAGAGAGTAGAGCCTCGAAACGTGGGAACCATCACCTACGACGCCCCAATCGTAGTTCTGTACGGAGCACCTTAACCTAATGGGCTTCCTGTTATGGATCGAATTATTGCCCCTTTTCCTCTTCTTCTTCTTCAAATTGCTCTCGTCTTCCTCCTCCATTTGATCATATCCAGGCTATGGTGGACAAAAAAGCGCCCTATAGTTGAAATAATTGTAAGATTGAGAAAGAAGAAAAAGATCTGAAACCAAAAAGAGAAATTTGTGAATGCTCTCTGCAAAGCGTTCGTTGGTTGCAGAAAGGACAAAATAAAGGGTAGTTAATACCCGATTTGAGTCATCGACCGGGTTAATGAATTGGGTAGCTAGTTCGGTAGCCCGACTTAAGTACCCATATGTGCCAATTTTCTATTTTTTTTATTTAAAATTCAAAATATTTATAATTTTTGCCAAATATTCATTAAACTTGAGAAATAGATGAAATATTTTAAAATTAAAATAAAAATAATGAAATACTGTTAGATTTCGGCCTAATTCGAATTCTAACTGAGTTAAGCTGGTTAAGTTCACATTGAAAATGTCGTTAAATTTTTTTTAAAAAATAATTTTCTACGTAAATTTAGTATTTCACGTCATATTTTTTTCGATTATCGTTCGATTTTTAAATAGTTGATAACAAGCATAGAAAATGACATAGAAGATTTTTTGCTTTATAAAAATGTTACGATGAAAACGTAGCGTCGTGTATAATTAATCATGTTATATATAATTTGAAACTTTAATTCATTAATATGCAATGATAATATAAAAATTCAAAGTAAGCTTAGAAGGAGGTACGACCATTCATGTTTGAGACTAATTTAAATATATTTTTTAATAATTTAATCTACCCATAATTGATTTCTTGATTTTGAAAATATTTAACGTGATATTCACCATTTATTAAAACAAACAAAAAAAAAGTTATGAAACTTTTGTCACGTCTTTAATCTGACATGCATGTTTCATACTTTTATACTTTCGTGCCCATCTTTTTTATGTCGTTTCCTCTTTTTTTTTTCTTAGTTTAATTTATATATTAAGATGTTAGCCCATGCTTTTAGATGATAATTCTCCAAAAACATGCTTCGGTTAAACCAACTTGACGTGCATATATATATATATATATATATATATATATATAGTTTTAGCAATGATGCATTAAAATTTAATTAGTAAGAAATCACATATGCTTAAAACAAATAACTAGTACTGCTTAAAAATATGATCAAATGGATTACGTATCTCGAACATAACGAGTCGGAATGATAATCTAAATTTTCTTATGTCTAATGAACTTTGACTCGTTAACAAAATAAATTCGTTACGGGTGACCACGCACATTGGAATGTCTAATATAAGGATTTGACAAAAAAAAATTACAATTTAATATTCTATCAGTAAACCTTGTTATGTGTATTAGTATTAAGTCGTATGCGCCTAGTGTAAGAATGTTATATAGTATTTATAATAATATCTTATTAAGTGACTTAAATGACTTAATTTATGAATTATTAAAATAGATTTAATGAATTAATGAGTCTGAGATTCTAAATATAACATTATAATTCTAGCTCTCTTTCTGAGAGTTGAGGGAGAATTACTGTCTCACATGACATATTTTGGTCATCACTTTATTCTAAGATCGAATTAATTATATCACCGTCAGTGTCAATGGAGATATATCGAAATTTTACATTTTGTAACGTGTTCATGAATTTTGGATCTACAATGATTAAAATATGAATCAAAATACGTTTTCAAGATCTAATTACAATGAGTGACAATTTATATTGTCCTACGATGACTCGACAATTAATAGTTTATGCACAATCATTATTGAATTTTTGATTTGCATAACACATTACAATATAATATAATTCCAATTTTACATTTTTGCAATTTAAATCTTCTTCTCTTTATAATTTGTTAAATTTCCTCACTACTCTATGTTTCATTTCAATGACAATTAGAAAATTATTTTTCTGTGTTTGGTGTTTGAGAAGAGAGTCGGCAGACAATAGTTTATAATTTTACGAGTAATGGAAAATCAAAGAACTTTAGACTATAATTTAATTGAATAAATGTAAATAAATAATTTTGTAACTTAAAATTAAAATTTCTCCATGAAAATATAATAGTTTGCACTAAGTTTTGGAATTTAAAATGCTAGTCTTTTTAATAGACTCAATTGTTGTAGAAATAATTAATAATAAGATTTCTCAATTTTATTTATTATCCCTTTGCATTGCCCATGTCCATCCCACAATCCACGATAATTATTGGCAATTTTTTAATTTATCGAAATTTACCGCCACATATTTTTATCAATTTTTTTAATAATATTATATTTATTTTTTTATTTTGTATCTAAACATATTTAATGTAGTATCAAATAATAAATAATATAACTAATATAAGAAATGATGATTAATTAATTTATTATATTAATTGTAGTATAATTACATAAATTTCTAACGGAATTTGAACGTTGGGTTGCGGTTCAGTTTTATTTTTTTTTATTTTTTTTTTTCATTTTCAGAGTTTGGGTCAGATTTTGGGTCGATTTTGAAGTGTGAACCAATTTTTTGGAATTTTTTGTCTAGTTTCAATAGGTTTCGAAGTCGAATTTTTGATTCATGGTCTATTTTAGTTTTTACGATTTTAGAAATGTGAAATTGAAATTGAGACCAGATTGCATAGTTCTTGAAAGTTCGGAACCATAACATGAACCTGAAGTGTGAGTGGGCAGAACCAGCCCAAATCGAAACCGAACTGCACAGTTCGAGTAAGACTGAGGTTCCGATTTTAATTTTTGCATTCTTGAAGGTGGCATTACTCCTTTTTTTCTTCTCCTACTAAAACTTAAATAAATAAAACCATGAATTGGGGCAAGCATGCAGCAGAATTGTGTAGGGCTATCAAGTATCAATTATAGTACCTCTCTTGTCAACCTAAGTGGCAACAGCCTTTTGACTTTTTTACCCTACAATAAGATGTTGTTTTTTGTTCATGGAGAGGCTGTTTAAAGAAAGTGATCAAATTTATATAATAATTATTATTCAGAATTAAGAACAATGATCAATTGCTAGGCGACAATGTTGTAGTATGAGAAAACTTGATAAAATATCAATTTAGCTATGAATGATTTGCAAACATGTATCGATTTATGTTTAATGTATTTTCTAAAATGTTGCTCAACTCTGACGACAAAAACATACGCAAAATGAGCAAATAATGGAGAAGAGATTTGCGTACCTAACTAGGCACATGTTGGGTTTTCCTTTGTGTAGAAGGCTCAAAGAAACAAGTGAGAGATTCGACTCGGGATCTTTACGAACGGGAGATTGAAAAGAAAGAAGAAGAAAAAATTACTTACAAAAAATGTGGATGGGTATCAAAACGTAATCTGATGGTTTTGATTATTTGAAGTGTTCTTCGTTGAGTGGAAATAGTCCACTTCAATTATCAAGACTTCTACTTGAAGTTTTCTTTTTGCAATCTTTGATCGTTTTAAATTATTTCTCTATTATTATGATTCCTCTTTGACACGTGACATAACTTGATATATATGAGTATTTAAGATTAGTTTCTTGAAAAAGTTTTATTTTTAAATTAGTTTAGAGACAAATTTAATATATCTCGATTATATCAAAATTATCCCGTCATGTTTCCTTCCACATTAAACATGGTCCTATTTATTCATTTTCATAACGTATGTGACATCTTGCTCATTCGACGTAAATGACTAAGTATTTAATTTGCTAATCCTCCTAACAACACAAGGAGGGTAAAAAATATAGAAAAAAAAAAAGTAAAAATGAGTTGTGAAAATGTCACTTTGAAAAATAAAAAAAGACATAAACTCAAGAGTTTTATAAATCATTAATCAGTAAACTGTTTTCACCCCAAAAAGTAAAAGCTTCATTGGAAACCCTGTAAATAGGATTCGTTTTTGTGGCCTTTCGGTGCTTAAATTCAACATCTTCCATTCTTCTTCTTCTTCTTCTTCTTCGTCGTCTTCTTCTTTTCTCTGTTTAATCAGAATCCTTAACATCCATCTTTAGAATTTGCTTTCTGTTTTTTTTTTTTTTTGTGACAGCCATTTTCAGACTGCTATTTACTGTTGAGGAGAGTTTGGCCGTTTTATTTTTTTTTTGAGAAAACTGCGATGGCGATTGACGTCTGCTCAGAAATTTCAAGCGCCGGCATAAGTCCGAGAATCTCATTCTCGCAAGATCTAAACCAAGCAGATATCATTTCTCCGAATCAAGCTCGTTTGGATTTATCTCTACTGGAATCAGATTCCGCTTTCGATTTCTGCGTCGGGAATTTTTTCTTTGCCCAAGAACTGTCTTCAGCCGATGAGCTTTTCTCCAACGGCAGAATCCTTCCTGCTCCAGTAAAAATAAAAAATAATCTCAGATCCATGGACGATCTTCACCAATCTGCAAATCCACTGGAAAGGACAACCAGTACGGAGAAAAAGAGGTTGAAAGAGTTTCTCTCGGCAGACGATTCCGACGAGCAGCCACCACCGGAATCCAAATCGTTCTGGAAATTCCGACGAAGTAACAGTTTAAACAGCGAAACCAGCCGAAACAGAAGCTTAATCCGATCACTCCACTTCCTCTCTCGCAGCAACTCCACTGGTTCAGCTCCAAATCCGAAGCCATTAACAGTGCCAAAAGAAACCCAGAATCAGAAACCAAATTTACAGAGACAACATTCGATTCCAAATATGAAATCGTCATCTTCTTCGCACTGCTACACTTACAGTTCGTCTCAGAGGCCATCAATGGCGAAGAGCTTCGGATCTCATGGCAATGGAGTTCGAATCAGCCCAGTTCTGAATCTCCCTCCTCCATACATTGCCAAAGTAACTGTAAATTTCCTTGGTTTCGGTTCCCTGTTCTGTAATGGAAAGATCAAAAAGAAGAAGAAATGATTTACACTTTTTCGTTTTTCTCCACTGTTGAAGTTCTCTCCTTTGCACTGAATCTTCTAGTGCAAGGTAGCTTCTCCTAAAAACAGTAAAATTACGTAAATATTTTTGTAACTTATTTATTTATCTTTTTTTTTTTATTAATTCTCCTTAAAATATTTATTTGGTAATAAAAAACAGGTTATTATTTGATAAATTAAATTTAAATTTTGTAAAAAATTAAAATATTTCGTTACTATTACATGAAAATACACTATCACAATTATTTCAATTTTTTTAAAAAAGAAAAATTTTCAAATATCAAATTAGATAATGGATTTATTAGAACCTACAATAGCAAAATAATAATTTATAATTTATTTTTGAAAAGTGGATTAAATGATAAGATAATAAGAATTAAAAAATTATAGATTTTATTTTTATTGTTTATTATTTAAAAAAAAAAATCAGCTGTCAAAAACTATTAGAAATAGGTGATTTAGTTACCTCGAAAGTAATCTAAAATGGAAATTTAATTATTTAAAAAAGAAAGCATAATTTATAATTATTAATGAAAAATAAATCAAAATTGAAAGCGTCGACACATGAGCAATGTCGTATTTGTTCTTTTCTGGACTGAGCTTTTGATTGGAGGATATTTTATTGGTGTTTTATGTCCTATGGTTGTCATAATTTTAATAAAGTAGACTTTAATCATATTCTATGGTTTGTTGTGACGATTGATCATGACCAACAACCATAGCTTTTTAAGGGATTGGATTCACAAAATTAATATTTAATTTACTTATTTAATTAATTCAATTTTGGTCTTTTCTTAGCAAGTATCAAGTTTCTTAAAAGCAAGTATTAAACAAAAAATAAAAAAACCCCTTGTCATGATCCTCATTCCACTTTATTTTTTAGATTCTACTCCAGGAATTTTAATACTATTTGGAGTTCAAATTCTTGTTAGAATTGCAAAAAAATTAAGAAATTGAGTTAAAATACTTAATTTTTCTAAAATATATGGTACATATGTGCAGATTTAACGACAAATTGACGACATAATCCAAATTATTGATGACTGAAATGTAAAGGTTCAATTGTTTACAATAATAGTTGAATGTCTAATTTGTAAACGATTTCAAACGTTAAGAGTCTAAATTACACTTTATCATTTCAATATAATATGAGATAGTACAAGTATCTGATGGTCGGGAATTAGTTATCTCGAGAAAAAAGTGACGACATTTTAAAATTAAGATTGACAAGATTGTATTGTTTTATGAAGATTGGTTCTTTACTCTCATTAAGAGTCATATAAATTTTTGTTGGCTTCTTGATTTTTCATAATATTTTGTCGAACTATCAAACAAAAATTGGTAGACTAAGAATTATTATCGTATTTTCAAAAACAACTATATTTGTTATTGTTAAAATCGAACATGAATATAGAAAAGACAAACAAATAATGTACATCGAGATTAACATAAACAAATCTTGACTAGGAAAAAACCACTAGCAAAAGTAAAACATTTATTATCAAGAAATTAAGATATAATTTAGCTTTATCGTTGAGTTTATTTTATTAACAAATTATTTTAACGAAGTTGGTTGTAGAGGTGCTTCACTCTAACTATCTGAGCTGGATTGTGACATAGACTCTGACATAGATCTTGATCTAATATCAATTTCTACAAAGACACATGCGTTTTTATTCATTTCAGATAAATTTTTCGAATGAGAGATAACAAGCGTAGCAACTATGAGATTTTGAACATTAAAATTTATATACCCTAACTCTAGACTTGTAATCAATGAATATAGACTTCTTAGATTTGGATATTAATTTATCACTATCAAGATGAGCTATTGGTTGAACCTTACAAAACATACAAATTTGTTCATCCATCAAATTCATACATATCAAATTGTAGAACCATCCAAAAGTTTTCTCTTCCTTAACTTGTTCACTTACGGTTGAACCTTACAAAACATACAAATTATAAAATTTCTGTGTCATTTCATCACAATAGAAGTGTCTTTACTGACAGTAAAAACTTTACTTTCACTGATGTATTTTTATTCTATTGATGATCTAAGGGTGGATGTAATACTCGAAAATTTTACCAAATATTTTACCTACGCACACGAAATTCGTAAAAGATTTAGAGACGTAGCAAAATGAAAGAAAAATGAGTTAAGAAGCCAAGTCTTAGGTTTTGAGGATAGAACAACTAAAGAGGAATTAAAAGGGTATGTGATAAGAGAAATTTTAAATTTAACTTGATAAATAGAATTAATAGGGTTTAGTGTGGTTTGGGGTACAAAGTTTCTCCAAGAAGCTTCTCTATTTCCCTCATCCCAACATTCTCTTATCCCCCCCCCAATGTAGCAGCTCCCTCACTCTCCCTCTTTCCTCACCTTCTTCTTCTCCACGATTTCAGCACATCTTCCTCTCCCTCATTTATTTCCTTTCCTTTTCACGAACAACAAATTTCTCTCCTCCTCTCTTGCTGATTTTGGAACTTTAAAGGTAAGAATTGAGTTTTTCTTTAAATGAGTTTAAGTTTATGACCTTAAAGTGCTTGTTTGATTTAATGTATTGGGGATACGTTGAATTTTCCTTTGTGGGTGTTAAGTTTAGTTTGAATAAAGTGGAGTTTTGTTGTGATTAATATTGTAGCACGAAAATTCAGTTCTCTTTCTTTTGAATGTTGTACATTTATGTTGAAATAACATTGCTGGGGATTGTGACAAGAGGATTATTAGATTTTGGAGTATTTTGACATGAAGGTACAATAAGTCCAAAATTGGAATTTTCTGGCAAGCTTCGGTTTTGAAGTTTTTGACCTGACCTAGAGATTTTCAATGAAAAAATGGTTTTGGTATGTTTAAATAGACACTTTAGGAAAACTATGGGCTTTGAAATTGAAGCATTTCAGTGCGTATAAAATTAGTTATGAATTTTTAAATGTGGATTAATGTTCAAATATGGAAATCTGGACATGTTTTAGTTTTGATATATTGGATCAGCCTAACGATTTTCACTTAGTAAAGTTAGAATAGACTCTTGAGGTAAACTTTTGGCTCTTGAATTGAAGCATTCGGATATGTGTGCACAGAGTTATGAATTTTCGAAGTTAAGGGAAAAACGATGAGGAGAATCTGGGCAGTTCTGTTTTTGGTTTTTTGCCATTTAATGAGTTTGGTTTTTGATAAATGGATTTCACCATTTAAACTAGACACATTAAATTAAATATTGTTTTTTGAATCGTTGAATGTCGTTAAGAATTAAATGAGTTATGATAATTCGAAATTCGACCTAATGTTAGCCTAAATTTCGAGAATTGTGGTAAGGATTATTGAGTTTTAAACTTTGTTATATTTAAGCTATTTCGATAATTAGAAATTGGTTCAATTGAATTGAATGTTAATTTTCCTAGATTTGATTATTGGAATTTTTTATTTGGATTATATCGATATGTTGGATGGTTGGATAGATGTTTGGTGGTTGTTTGGAGCTAGGAAATTCATGCACTTGTTTTGGATTTAATTTGACTTCTATTATTGTTGAATATGGAATATTAAGTGTCTATGTTGACCTTTTGATGATTTTAGCACTTGGTTAACTTGGAATTGGAGTAGGGAGTTGGATTTAATTTGGTATATTGTCAGTGTGCTTTGGAATTTGGTATTAGTTTTAGTTGAATTAAGGATTTTTAAGTTGTATGTTTGTAAACCTTTGGTTCGGATTGCTTGACTTGGATTGATTGACTTGGATTGATTGAATCATTTAAATTGAATACATAGAATTGGTTAGAAATTTATGATGTATGTGGTGATGATGCATTAGGATATTGATGTTATGATTACTATGTTACTGGTTATAGTTATGATTGGAGTTTATGGATGTGCAGTTGGTAATATTGACTTCAGAATTGATGTGTTTAGGTTTTTATGTAATGAAAAGAATTGATCAAGTTGAATTAAATTACTAAAAACTCTAGGTAAATAGTATATGTATGCATTTTTGCCTTTTTGGCCTACATAACAGAATATTAGGTATGTATGTTGTACGTGTATGATATGTTGTATGTCATGCATCATGGTTTTAAAAGTACGAAAACGAAACAAAAATGAATTTATCATATTTTATAAAGTAGCATAGTTTGAAACGAAACGTTAAGAATGAAATGATAAGAAATGTAAGAAAAGACAATGCAAGAGTGAGGTTTAAATATGGTCATCCCGAGAGGTGGACCCCTTTTTCTCTCTCTTTACATGAGTATGGTCGTCCTGTGAGGTATGCCTACTCTGTCTAGAGTGAGTTTGGTCGTCCTGTGAGATGGACCGTGAGGTGTGTCACTCAATCTAAAATGTAAAGAAGAAGAGAACAAAAAGAGAAAGAATGAATAAAACAAACAGAAATGAAAACGAAAATAAAAACGAAACTAGATGGTAGAGACGACATATATTAAGATATGAGTTGTGTACACTATTTTCATTTCATTATTGCATTACTTGTTAAACATTATGCTTATAGTTTGAATTCTGTGATGTAGGTGACGAAGAGTTAAATGATGAGATACGAGAACCAGTATAGTATTCGGAGGTGCGTTTGGAGGAGTGCATCCATGGTGACGACCTGGCGATTTGGTTAGGGCGATTTTGACTAATGGATACATATGTATAGATTTTGGGTTAAGTTACGTGCATTTTGGGGTTATGGACTTAGTTAGATTGATATATATTAATGTTTTGATTTTTGGATGAAAATAGATGGATTTGATTTTGAACGAAGGTAGTGTGTTTTAAATGCTCCGTTTGAAAAAAATAATAATAATAATAAAATTTTTAAAGAAATTTTACGAATGTCTTCCGCTGCGTTTTTCAAATAAAGTTTATATATTTTTAGTCGTTTTAAGATTTATGATATTTTCAAAGTATTTATTTTATGAAAAAAAATCAAATCAGTAACGTTCGAATTACAAAGCGTTACAGTGGAAATTCAATTTGTACAAAAAAATAATTTAAGATTTAATCAATAAATAACTACAAACTTTAAGAATTACATTGTACTTTACCAAAATTATTTAGAATACACGTGTCACTAATGTATAAAATATTATCTCTGTAAGTGTTGTATGAATTAGGCAACGAATATAACAAAATCAAACTTGAATCCTCTTCATCGTATTTAAACTACCTTGTCTCTTGTTCAAACTATTTCTTTAATGATAATTAAGAGATCACTAATATCATTACCTTTTTTTTTTTCATATTATGAGATTAAATTTATTGTTTACTAATAATACATCTTACTAGTTAGTATTTTTTTGTCATGTACACTTAAGTTACAATTTCAACCACATGGCAAAAGAGCAAATTTTTCCTTCATAACATCTTTTAAAATTTGATTGAAAAGTGCAAATGAATATGAGATTAGGCTTTAAGCTTCTTGTTAGAAATGACAAATGAGTGGACTCTCGAGCCAGCCAGCTTGGTACTATAGAGGGCTAGACTTGACTCAGTTTGTTTAACTTTGACTCGTGAGTCAGTTTGGATTGAAATTTTTCTAAATTAACTTGTTAGACTTATTAGACACAACTCATTTAATTCGTTAGATTCGATGAGCCAAAATATTTTAGAGCCAGCACGACTAGGTTCGGTCAACTTGTTTGTAACATTGATTGCAAATGATTGACAATTAAATAAGTGTCAACCTAGTTAGTATGTACATAATTTGTAATGATGCAACTGTTAAATATTTAAAATGATAATTGTGTGATGCTTTTTATGTGATCATCTTAAATAATTTTTTCCTTAAATACATTCTATTTTATATATTAATAAAATTTTATTAACTAAATAATTAACTATTATGGGTTGACATTATAATAATAAATAATTATTATAATTTTAATAATTAAATATTTTTAGCAACAAACATTACATTTATATAAAAAAAAAATTTACATATGTTTGGTTTGTTAGACTGGATTCGTTAAAGCTCGTTTAGTCAGCTCAAATTGTTTACCATTGACTCGAGAGTTAGTTTGGGTTAAAAATTTTTTTTAGGCTGAATCATTAGGCTTGTCTCATTGGGTTCGTTTGGCTTATTTAACTCGTTAGGTTTGGTGAGCCAGATTTTTTTTACGCTCAATTGACTTGTTTATCATCTCTAGTTCTTTTAGTGATTTTCATTCTATGTTTATGATTTGAGCATTTTATAAAAGTCAAGCAATGAATCGTCCAAATCTATCTATGCAAAGACTAACATCTTAACTTGCTATAACAAAAATTTTATATTTCGATCCAATAACTTAATATCATAATTTAAATTTCCCGTGACACAAGAACACAACCTTCAACATAATATTTCAACAAAATTCACACCACGAAGATTAACAGATAATACTCAACTAGAATAAAACCAATAACATTATGAATTTGTATACAAAATTGCTAAAAAATATTCTGATATTCCCAAAAAAAAAGTAGATCATTTCGAAGAAAACAATCAGTCAAAAGAGGGTCATAGATGATGAAGAAATCTAATTCGAGTTCAAAGCATAGGATGACAAAGACAATGTACTGCGCAACATTGTTCTTGCAAAAAAGAAAGAGAATTGTTATTTATTTTTCACAGAAGAGAACCACTTGTGGAGGATGAAGACTCTACTATTTTGGAATGTCAATATAAATGAAGCATTGCCGCGAACACAATGAATGAGAAGTTGATGCGTGGACGCCAACACATTCGAGTGATGAAGGCTCCGACATTATGGCAACAAAATAGACCAAATAAGAAGTTGATGCGTCGACCCCATGACATTCGAGTGATGAGTGTTCTGACATTTTGAGGATCAAAATGCCACAGTTTGTTAGACTAATGTCGCAATGTTCGTAGGATGCCTCGACGTTTATTATGAAATGATGTCTGAAGAGGGAATGACACGCCGTTCGGGTTACCATGGCATCATTTTTTGGTTATTTCTTGATGTCTTTTGTAGATTAATATTTTTAAAAATAACAATATTTTTGTAAAATATTTTTTAGTGTTGCGTTATTACACTATGTCACAACATATCATTATCGTGTGAATAAATTAATTACTCAGTGAAATGGATAATCATTGTATGATTAGCATTACTTGTATTACCATTCCATTTGTGTGATGATGACACCTGCATTAACAACAAATTCTTTTCACTATCATCTGAGGTGTAGGGTGTGTTGAACCATGGAACAAATAGGAGATCAAGTAAATGTTCTGCTTGGTGTGAACCCCTAAAATCTTATGAGACAGCAAGCTTCGGTGACTAGGCTAGAACTGTGAAACTTTGGGAAGCCTAGCGTTGTGTGATGGATCACATACTTGTGTAATTACATATATATAACACATTTGGCATATTGGCATAAACAATTTAATTCCAATATGAGTAAGAAAAATGGTAAGTAATATGATATTATTGTTGGGAATAATGTGTCAAACAAGCAAATGTTATAAACATTTTTTGATGTAATTAATAAATAATTTATTATGATTAATTTTTATGTTTATATTATTTGATATATTTTATAAATTCAAAAAAAATTTTTTTGATTATTTGTGCAATTTTAAATTTACACGTATCATAATATATGTGAGATTAAATTTAAAAAAAATAATCACATTAGTCCATAACTTATATTTGAAGTATAGAATCTTTTAGTTCACTTTGTTGAGAACGTATAGTAATATCTCGACTATATATGTAGTGACATAAAATGATTGTATTTTATATAATATTATTATATAGGACTGAACAAATGAAATTATATTGTTCTTATAATATTTGTTAAATGAAGAACAATTATTTTTATCATAATGATGGTCATATATATATGATATTAATTCATTGTATCTAGTAGACTCTATTTCATTTTAATTTATTCTTTTATTTACTCGATAAAGTTTTGTATGAGTTACATTACATAAACCTTGTATTTTATGAATAAATTAAATAAATAGTTAGGAATACTAACATTGTATAATGAAATCTATAATACAAAATTTTATTATTTGTTAGTTCGAGCATTGAATAATTAGCGCGCAATTCATAAATATTATGAATTAATTATTCAATTACGAAATAATAATAGTCAAGGATAAAAATATAATATAAAAGGTTAACGGATTTTATATCTAGCTCTATTACGAATCTTAATGGAGAATTAATACATATTTAATGACTATATCAATTGACATTACTTTGAGTAAATATACTCTATAGTTCTAATAGTGCATCTTTAGGTATTTAGTGGAATTACTATAAAATTAATAATTGCGTTAATTAATATAAAGAGTTTATATTAATTAACAAAAATTATTGAAACTTAGAATTATAGGTCCATCGGTTCTTCTGTCATCTTACATTACTATTTAATTTCCATGTTATAAGAATAAATATATAAATAATTAATTATGATTAATCATTTATAAATATTCAAATGATTCGAAATATATAAATAATTTTTATATTTTGAATTCAAAATTAAATATCTCATTAGATGAGATTATTTTAAGGAATTTAAATTATATTTAAAAAATCTGATAAGATGAGATTTGATTATGTAAAAATTATTTTAATAATGTATGATTTAAATTTGAATTAGAATGTGGATCTGAAAAATCTGGTCAGATGCAATTTGATTAGGTAAGTTTTTTTTTTTTTTGTAAATCTGGAAAAACTGATCTGATAAAATTTAATTAGTTTTTTAAAATTGTCTTTTAATAGATCTATAAATAAAAGAAAAATACAATTTTTCTTTAGAGCTTTCAAAATAAGATCTAATTCTTTGGGAGAGAAAAAGTGTGACTTTTCTATATTCGTTTTTAAAAAATGTTTTCTAATATCGAAAACAGGTCTCATGTGTTGAGAAAACGTCTCTAAACAAATATTATAGTGCATTTTTTTCGTAAGTTGGACGCCCACACGTCGAGAAATTTAAGTGAAAAGATCTTCAAAGAATATTCGACGGTTTCAAAGTTTTCGAAAAATATTTGTTATTGAGTTAAACCTATTAAGTTCAGACAAGAATACTTGAGTAAAAGCGTTTCTCAAAAAGATATATTTTTTATTATTATTCTATAATATAAATCTAATATTTTTCATTAATGTAAATTATTTATATTTTTTAAAAATATATATTTCTCAAAATATTTTTTTATACTAATGATTCAATTTGTAGTTATTTGTGATTTTAAAATAGTTTTAAAATCACGAAGGTAATGCATGTCACTATTATTATAAATAAGAGTGAATTTCGCTATAAGTAGAAACCATAAAAAATCAACAATTATCACACAGGACATGGTGTGGTGCATTGTTGTGGTAGATACATATTCATAGTATTGATCTATTGTAAAATGTTTGTAGCAGAGGTTACAGGTGTGTTAGGCACATGTTCACTATTTTCGGGTGTGTCCGACACATTTAGATTTAGATATATTCATATAAATTTAAATGAGTTTAGGTTCTTATTTGGGCTTGATGTAAGTCACAAATTCTCCTTTCTCATATATAGGTGACAACGACCAGAGGAGAAAAGGGAAGTCGAAGGCAGATTAGCCAGTAGTTATGAGACATATTTGACAGGGTGGGTCGCTAGATCCAATCTAGTTGTTCTCACTATCACTGAAGAGTTCCGCTATGTATTTTCTATGCTTATCTAAAGTTCTGAGTCTGTACACGAACTTGGGTGCGGAGTCTTACATCTCGTGTAAACTTCGTACATTATATTATGTATTTTATCATGTTCTTTATAGAAACTTGACTAGGCTCATAAGTGTCTACTTAAAATGTCTTCTCATACCCGTAACTATTGTTACATAAGCAAAAAATACAATTATTTATGTATAACAATATATGGTTTGACTAATATTATGTTTGACCTCTCGTATTGAAATACCGAGGTTAATGTGAGTTGATGGTATTATACGGAGATTTGAGGTAAATGTTCTCGGGTAGAGAATCCGTGAGTCATAATCCATACCTAAATTTGTTTCTAAAATTAAAAATAAAATTATAAAAATTAATCATTTGCATTTTGGAAATAGGATAGGATGATGGTGCTTAATTATCTGCTGATTGATTTATAAAATGTATTGTCCTTTAGATTATATCTATAGCTAAAATTTCTTATCCCGTAGATTTTATGTTAAATTTTTCTTATTTTATTTAATACGATAAAATATAATATATTAAATTTTTATTTGTGGAGAAATTCAAACATTATCTAAAAGTTTATCTGAAATAATTTTGGTTTACCTAAAACAACTTTGTATTTTAAATCAACACTAGTTTCAACTTTTTATACTTGATTTGACTTAAATTTTTTAACTGATTTAACTATATGACCAAAATTGCATGCATTTACCTTGATCTCAAAAAACGTAAAAAAATTAATTAAATTTTTATTTATTTAAAATTCATGGATTTTGCATGGTTTATAAAACCTTGGAATTGACTGGAGCTTTTCTATTAACGGGCCAGTGGAACCTAGATTTCTGTAAGCATATTTCGTGATCTGGAAGACCATGAAATTAGAAGTTGAGAAAAGGGTGGACAAAATGGATAAGAATTCCGATAATACGTTGTTTGAAACATCACACTGGAAGTTGAACAACTAAACAGTGGAATGTTAAAAAACATCTACCATAGATAGGGTGTGGGTGGTGAGTGAATATCTCTTGGGTCATAGGTTGTCCTCATTGCAAGCCAAAGCATGGGAGCTCCACCATCCACCATGCAGCCAGAAACATCAAACCAGCTTCTCTAATTAAGGAAAATGGCGATCTCTATAAATCCTCCGTTCTCACCGTCGGCCATCTCCATTCAGGAGCGGAGAGCTCTCTTTCTCTTTCTCTTTGATCATCGGAGGAAGAGACCCATAAAGAAATGGTCGGGAAAGTAGTGGTTTCAGCTGTATCTCTCATCCTGGTTGTCGGAGTGGCTCTGGCTGTCGTTGCCGTTGTTCACAGAAGCAATGGGAGCAACGATGATACACAGAATCTCTCTCCTAAAATGAAATCCGTTTCCGTGATCTGCTCTCTTACTGATTATCAACAAGAATGCCAGAAGACACTAACGGAGGTTGCTCAGAACGCCACCGCCGATCCCAGGGAGTTTATAAAGGCGGCCGTGAAGAGCACCATTGACGAGGTGACGAAGAGCTTCAATTTGTCAGACAGCCTCGTTGTGGTAGCTGCGACCTCCAACAGCAGTTCGATTGTGAAAATGGGTCTTGAGGATTGTAAGGACTTGTTACAGTTTGCCATTGACGAGCTCCAAGCGTCGTTTTCTACGGTCGGGGAAGGAGACCTCCATTCGCTCAATGACAGCACCGCCGACCTCAAGAATTGGCTGAGCGCAGTCATTTCCTACCAGCAGTCCTGCCTTGACGGGCTCGAGACCGACCAAAACTACAAAAGCCAAATGCAAGACAGCCTGGATTACGCGTCCAAACTCACCAGCAATGCTCTGGCCATTGTCTCAGAGATCTCCACCATACTCGGAGGCTTCGGTTTGAAATTCAATCTGAACCCCAGTGGACGGCGGCTCCTTGGTGCAACTGAGGTAGACAGCGATGGGCTCCCAAGCTGGTTGTCCTCCGCAGACAGGAGGATGCTGGCGTCGCAAAGGGTAGGCGGCGTGAGACCAAACGTGGTGGTGGCCAAGGACGGTAGCGGAAACTTCAAGACCATCGGAGCTGCTCTTGCTGCCTACCCGAAGAACTTGAAAGGCCGATACGTTATCTACGTGAAGGCTGGCATATACAATGAGTACATTACTGTCACCAAAGACCAGAAGAACATTTTCATGTACGGAGATGGAGCCAGAAAAACAATTGTCTCTGGTCGGAAGTGCAACCGCGACGGCATAAACACCATGAACACAGCCACTTTTGGTTCGTTATATGTTTTTTGTATTGTCTTTCAAATTTTTTAAATACTATTAATACCATGATGGAAATTTCTAATTTGTTTTTTTTTTTTTCAAACGACTGCAGCTGTAGTGGGAGATGGTTTCATCTGTAAAGCCATGGGATTTCGTAACATCGCCGGTCCCGAAGGCCACCAAGCAGTGGCTCTCCGCGTCCAGTCGGACATGGCCGCATTCTTCAACTGCAGAATGGACGGATACCAAGACACCTTGTACGTCCAAACCCATCGTCAATTCTACCGGAACTGCGTTATCTCCGGCACTGTTGACTTCATTTTTGGGGACTCTGCAACAATCATCCAGAACTCACTCATTATAGTGAGGAGGCCGTTGGACAACCAACAGAACACGGTAACCGCGCAAGGAAGGGCAGACAAGAGGGAGAGCACAGGGCTAGTCATCCAAAACTGCAGGATAGTGCCGGAGCAGAAGCTTTTCCGAGAAAGGTTTACGATACCGACCTACCTAGGTCGGCCATGGAAGGAGTACGCAAGGACTGTAATTATGGAGAGCACTTTGGCAGACTTCGTGAGGCCGGAGGGATACCTCCCATGGCAAGGCGACTTCGCCCTCAACACTTGCCAGTACCTCGAATATGGCAACCGCGGGCCGGGGGCTAAAACAAACCAGAGAGTGCGATGGAAGGGGTTCAGAGTGATCAGCAGGAGCGAGGCTCTGCAATACACAGCAGCACCCTTCATTCAAGGGAGCTATTGGCTCAAGGGGACCGGAGCTCCGTTTTTCCTTGGTTTGAGACACTAGAGTTCGATTACTTCTTTTACCCTCCATGCCTTTTACTCGTACAAACAGGGATATTATATTCATCAACGGTGGAAATAGAGGTCACAAGCCGCACCACAAGTCTTTAATTTATTTTAGCTAGTTATCTTATTAACCTCTAAACCACGGCTAATCTCACCCTTGATAAACATTATTGGTTAATCTTTATATTAAGTTAATTCAAAATTAGGAGTGTACAAAACCAAACCGACAAAAATAACCCCACCAAAACCTCGCTGTCAGTACGCTTTAGATCGGTTCTTTGTGTTGAGGAATTGAAACTTGATCCTAAACCGAAAGAGAAAAGTTAATGAAAAATCTCAAGATAACGGTGTTTTTTTTTTTTTTGGTTTTATAGATATTTATTTTTCTAATATTTAAAAAATTAAAATAATTTTTTATTTTCTTAGGTACCAAATATTGATTTGATATAATTAATAATTTATTCTATTAATTATAACAAATAATAAAAATAAGAATTATAAAATAGAAATAGTGAGTACATGTAGCATTAAAAAAATTAACATTAATTGATTATTACTTAATCAATGATTAAATTACTATATACTACTTAATTAGTAATTGGAAAGTTAAGATGCAACTTAAACCCTAATGTTTTTTGTTATTTACAGATTAAATATTATTTTTTTTTAGCAAATTGAATTTTAACTTTTCAAATATTAACAATTTAAGTATTATCGTTAATTTATTCTTAAATTTAGCACGTATATATTATTTTTTTTATTCAATCAGGTCTTATTGCTATGCAGTTGGATGATTTCATAAAATATCGTATTTTCTGAGTATTTATGGTCAAATGGACTAATACTTGATAAATGTGAGTTGGAGCAAGCTCCCCTGAACTCGGGCCAAATAAAACCCAAAACTGTTGAACCAAATTTGACATGTAATTAGATTAGATGCGTAGTGGGGAGGGAATTGACCCGCTTGTGTCTTCCACTAAATTAATAATGGAGCTTTTTCTTTTGTTGACTTTCAACGATCTGCAATATAGTCCACTTCTCAACTTGGAGTGCGTTCTTTGATTTCATATAAGGGTAAAGTCGTATGCATCTGTGCTATAATCTTTGATTTGATTCAATGGTAAAGTTATAGGTAGCAGCCTTGATATAATTTTTGTGCTATAAAACTTTCCCTACAAATGCGACAACTAAATACGTCTCCTTTTTGGACAGCTCCCAATCCAACAATACCCCAATCTCTCAGCCAAACACGAACAGATCCAAGGAGGAAGCAGTCAAAAGTCAATAAATAATAAGGCTAAAATACCAATTTTATCATTAAATACTTTATTATTATTTGCAACCATTCGCAATAGTCTTCGGACATGGCGGTACAAATCTTTGAACCTTGACTTATTCTTTCTTAATGGAGCAGTTCAGCTCTGTATACTCGCATTGCCGTCCTTGTTTCTATATTCATCTTCTATGATTTAATAATACCATAATGTCTCTGAGTGGACTTTTTTTTATCTTATAATACTGCGATGGGGGCTTGGTTTTTCAGTATCTTTCTCCGATTCACACGCCCAAGAGAGGTAGAATGGCCCTGGCGATCTCTGTGTCTCCGCCGTTAGTCTTGTTTTGCGCCGTCTGTGTTCTTTTGGCCGGGCCATGGCTCGCCGATGCGAGGGGAAGGTCTAGGTCCATCTCTTCTCTGATTTCTGAGGAGCTTTTCAACTCCATTTTTCTACACAAGGACAACAATGCCTGCCCAGCCAAAGGCTTCTACACCTATCAGGCATTCATTCAAGCATCCAGGTGCTTTCCCAGGTTCGGTACGACCGGGAATTTAAGCACCCGAAAGCGCGAACTCGCAGCATTTCTTGCTCAGATATCGCACGAGACCACCGGTGGTTGGGCCACCGCTCCCGACGGTCCCTACGCGTGGGGTCTCTGCTTCAAGGAGGAAGTGAGTCCGCAGAGCATCTACTGTGACTCGACGAACAAGGAATGGCCGTGCTTCGCCGGAAAGTCTTACAAAGGAAGAGGGCCAATTCAATTATCATGGTAAGTGGTAGTATAGTCTCTTCATGTTACTATGGCTATGTTTGACGAAATATCTGATACTGATCGCCATTGCAGGAACTACAATTACGGACCCGCCGGCGAGGCTCTAGGATTCGACGGTCTGAGGAACCCAGAAATAGTGGCAAACAACTCGTTGATTGCTTTCAAGACTGGTCTGTGGTTCTGGATGACGGAGCAAAAGCCAAAGCCGTCGTGCCACCAAGTGATGGTGGGGAGATTCGTGCCCACCAAACAGGACATCGAAGCAAACAGAACTGCTGGTTATGGGTTGGTGACGAACATCATCAACGGGGGGCTGGAGTGTGGAATTCCAAGTGATGGACGAGTGAATGATCGGATTGGATACTTTGAGAGATATGCAAGGATCTTCCAAGTGGATACCGGACCCAACTTAGATTGCCAAAATCAGACTCCCTACTGAAGATGTTCGCCCGGCGTTCTGCAAAAAATTAAGCGCCTAAGCTCATCAGCCATTCTTTGCTTCGGGGGATTGTAATTTCAACATTTTAGGGAGCAGATCATAATAATCTTAATCTAAAACTTGTGAATGACTTTCGGAGTTGAGATATGTAATGGTTCCGATGTTCAAGATTGTCTCACTTAACCTCGTATTTCAAAATTATTATGATTTGAAGTTTATGATTGAATTAAGCAATAATTAAGATAAAGTCATTACTTCGGTGAGTCATTAAAGGGCTTTAGGATGCTCTAATTGAGGAGTAAGACGCGGAATGACATGTGTAAAAACTTAATTGGTCTATAAAAAGTTGACATGTGTCAACTTAATTAAAACATTAACGAGACTCAAATATGATTAAGTTTGCTAATTTTATAATATCTTCGCAATTGAAGTTTAATTGGTAATTTTTTTTATGAAAAATTGGATATAAATGGATGTTACCAACTTAGTTATATATTTTAATTTATGAAGAAGGAAATAAAACTATATATATATATAAAAAAAAGGAAGACTTCTATAGAAAGGATCAATGAAGATGGGAAAATCAATTTGGTGATCATTTTGATTTGGCTTCAACATGAAAAACCAAGCTGAGCTGAGATGAGCGGATGGATACAGAACTCACGTGACGAAAATGTGAATTCGGTAACATAATCAGAACTTTTTAGACTTAAATGCATATGTTTTGAATATGCATTAATAAGTGTTTTGACGGACAAATATGGCATAAAGTGAAAGAGTTTTTCATTCTGAATAATACATTGGTATAATTTGTTCTGTATGAAAAAACATTTTGGTCAAAATTTGGCCAAAACAATAGTCGAGCGAAAGAATTAGTGAAGTGCAATTAACGCCTTAACATTTTTGGGTTATGCCACGGCGCAAGGTTGGTAGAACCCGGCTAATGGGAAGCTAACACTGGAAGCCCAGGCATTCTGAGGAAATATCCCTTGATGTTCTAAATACAGAATGTCTCTACGTGTTTTGGTAATGCCACAGCGTTTTCATGTGGAGATGCCCCAAAGTTCCAATGAAGGCATGCCTCGGCGTTTGGTAACAGCGGTGGAATCTGTTGATTCAAAGCCAAATTAGAACCAAATGGACTTGGTTCATTTTAGAACAGAAGAACCAAAATCGAACCAAGGTAAATACAAACCGAACAAAAACTTAACTTCAAATTTTGGTTTTATTCAATTTGATTTTAGTCATCTATTTTCTTCTCACAATCCTTCGAAAATTCTAAACTTTTACGATCGGTCTTTTGTTCTTTAGAACAAAATATGAATAGAAGTATGTGTTTCAAAAACGAATTTTCGCTGAAGATATTTTATTAAAGTAATATAATTTAATAATGATTTTGTTAATAAATATAATTTAAAGATGAGACTATTAATAATTTTATAATTTAAAGTTTTTTTTTCTTATTTATTAATTATTGCTCATTTATTTATTTATAATTTCAAAGCTAAGATTATTAAATGGGGAATTCCTACCGTGAGATTTATGTTTTGTTTTTTTTATATTTGAACATAAGAAGAGCTTCTCCACCCCCCCGGCCCTCCCCTCTCCCCTTCGTCATCGACGTCCGCCATGATCGGATTTCCATCCAGATATGCATTTGCATCGCCCTGCTTCTTCGCAGAGGAGGCGTCTCTTTCCTGCCGCACTTCCTGCCAATGACTCTGACGCCTTGGTTTCCAAAATGGCCCGCGTTTCCTCTTCTCTCCTTCTCCGTCGTTTTCTCATCTTTTTCCTCCTGCTTCTTCTCGCTCTCTCTTCCTTTTTCCTATTCAGAGAGGCTGACTCCCTTCGATTCGTCCCTCACTTCTCCTTCTCTCATTTTGTCTCCTCCTCTGCCTTCCCTTATGTATTCAATTCTACTGATATCGCTGATTTTCCCCCGGTTAGTCCTTTCTGTTTTCTCATTTACATTTCAGACACTTCTACTGATTTCTTGTTCATTTATTTAATTCTCTTTCTATAACTTGCTCCGGACGACTTCTGTTTCTTCATTATCTGGATAACTCAAATGATAAAATCAATCACAGAAGTGGATTAGAAGTTGAAGTGTTTGCTGGAGAGCTTTCTCTATTTTTGAATTTATCGAGTTGATTTGACTATCAGCATTCACGTAATAATTTAAAGAAGATGAAAAGGACAATCGAACCTCATTTCTTGAATATCATATGGTACTAGGTAAGCTATTTACTGCCACATGCTAAATTTTCTGCAATCGAACTGAGAATAAGGCGCTTCTGTACTGTATGAGGATCGTACTTACTACTAATTTAATTGAGATATGATTGCTAAGAGAAATATAATGTGTTTGCACTTACTTTTGTTCAGATTATTGAATATTTTTCCCTTGTTGAATTGGATGGATACGCCATTTGAAGGTCAATATTCTCCTATATTTTCATTCTTCCTTCTTTCTAAAGAATCTTTTTGGGCTGTGCCATAACATGATGAAGTTTAGTTGTAGGTTTAAATATATGTAAATTACTGAAAAACTTATCCAATAATATTTACATCCTAATTCTTTATTGGCAATGGGGATAGAATTCTAGACCTTTGTTTTACGTAGTCATTTGGATGATATTTTAAACTTTTCATATAGAATGCTATTTTTCCTTTCCTTCTAATTTTTCTACTACAGGAGGATGATGAGAACAGCCTCAAAAAGGTTTTGGATGCTGCTTCCATGATGGACAAGACTGTTATTCTAACGACTGTAAATGAAGCATGGGCTGCACCAAATTCTATAATCGATCTCTTTCTTGAAAGCTTTAGAATTGGAGAGCACACTCTTTGGCTTTTGAATCATTTGGTTATAGTAGCCTTGGACAAGGGGGCGTTTAAACATTGCTTGTCTGTACATACTCATTGTTTTGCACTGGTCACCGAGGGAGTTGATTTTCATCAAGAAGCAAATTTTATGACTCCTGACTACTTGAAGATGATGTGGAGAAGAATTGATTTTCTTCACTCTGTTCTGGTTATGGGATACAATTTCATTTTCACGGTACATGTCTCTCTTTACGCCCATATGTCATTGGAATTCATGATTTTAAATGATATTAAAGTTTATGGTCAGTTTTATGAATATGGTGACTGGGCATATACTTGTATCACTCCTACGAAAAATGATCTAACATATAGCCAGCAGAGACGAGTTTGGTAGAAACTCACGAAGCGTAATGAAAACAGAAAAAAGTGTATTTGGGTGTGTATTGTTAAATGAGGGCGGATTTTGTTGTTTGATATATCTATGTTGCTTTTAAATATAGAAACTGATATGTTTTGATAAAAAAAATTTAGTATAATGATACTTTTTTTAAACAAGAGATAGTAGAAGAAATAGTTTTGGATAACTTTATCAAAACAGTCATATATTTGATGGGAATCTGATGATTACTACCGATTCTTTGGAAAGAGTTATTTTATTGAAGGATCAAGGAATCAATACTAGTGTCCCCTTGAATTCGGGAGTCTAGAGTCTATTCCTCCCTATTTACTTCCCAATAACAAGGTGGAATCCTTAGATTATCAATACCCCTTGTATGTGGAAGAAGTATTATTCCTAACTAACTTCTATGTATCCTAACTAACCAGCTATTCCAGCTGGACTGGTAAACTGCTAACTAGCAGTTAGTTGTTGACAGTTATAGGAGCTTGGCATTCAGAGGCTTAGGAAGCTTGTGTTTACTTCAAGCATACGTGAACTGTATTTGGAGGGCTACAATATTATCAACCAAGATAAACTTATGATTTGCAGAAAATATAATTAAAAGCTAGGTTTCTATCAGTAGCTAATATTTGCAACTTTCTTGTATACAAAATTGCAAAAGATTAATGTGACATCTTTCTCGATATTCATATATAAATTTGATTACTCTCATGGTTTATATATGACATCACCTTAAATTGAAGAATCAATTTCAATTTTCCCCCCTTTATTTCTCTTTTGTTTTGGCTAAAGCAAGAGTATATTAATTAGAACAAGTTGCTGCACAAAAGTACTGAGGGACATATACCAAGGAGTTTAGGATGTGAAAGAATAGTCAAATCTTAATGGAGATTACAATTCTGTTTTTTTTTTTGTTAAGGTGCATGTTATCGTGATTGTCATAAACTTTCATATTACCATATAATGCAAATTATCCTATTTCTTTTATGCTGTCTCCTCTCCTTGTTAATAATAACCAATGAATATTTTGTTGTTTGTTCCTCAAGGATGTTGATATAATGTGGTTCAGGGACCCATTTCCACGCTTTCACAAGGATGTGGATTTCCAGACTGCATGTGATCATTTTATAGGAGACTCTAGCAATACAATGAACACGCCCAATGGTGGCTTTAATTTCGTTAAGTCCAATAATAGGACAATTGGGTTTTATAAATTTTGGTACTCTGCTCGAGAAACATATCCTGGTTTCCATGATCAGGATGTTCTTAATAGGATCAAGTTCGATCCTCTTGTCAATGATAGTGGGTTGATCATGAGATTTTTGGATACTGCTTACTTTGGTGGACTATGCGAACCAAGCAAAGATTTGAATCTAGTTTGTACTATGCATGCGAATTGTTGTGTTGGTTTGGAAAGCAAGCTTCACGATCTTCAAATTATGATAGAGGATTGGAAGCACTATACTATGATACCGCCAACTTTGAGGAGATCATCAACTACGTTGTGGAGAGTTCCGCAAAACTGCAGGCAAGAGACATTTTTCTACGTTCTTTGGAAGAATATACTACATCCATTTTTTCTCTCATAATTATCTTTCTAAGGTTGGTTGTGTTGCTTTTGTTTTGGCAGTATTCCTACTTGAATTTACACCGACTGAAAGCATTCAAAACAGGACATCTCTGCCTCACAAACTTTACAAAGGTAATAGTTGTAAAATTCTTGTACAGATGGATGCTTGATTATCCCTGCCCTTTCATATTGTCTTCAAACTCTGTTTTTTTTCTGGAGACTCAGCCTAATTGTTCAAATACATGAGAAAAGAATGCAATCTGAAAGAGATTTTTAGTCTTTTCGCTGCTTTAGGTCAATCAATTTCCTAGAGATAATGAATTCTTACTTGGTCAACATCTAAGTTTGGTGGACTGATTAGTGTTTACGATGAGGTCTTCTTAGCCTGCATTTACGTAGGTTGGCAAAGTGATAACTCACTATATGCATTCTGTCAGAGGCTTCATTGTTTTGCACTCAATATCAGAAGCCACCTTATAATTGTGCAATATATTTAGTTATGAAAACATCTGGTGCACAGTTGGGTTGCAGAAAGAGACAACCAATGATATCACAAGCTTAAATGCACTCAATAAAAGAAAACGAGTAAAATTCAACTATCACTCATCTCTATATTTGGATTTTATTGTCTCATCACCAACATCGTCTGTATGCTCACCTATATGGTAGATACATTGTCATGCATGTATAAGGAGAAGGACTATTCTACGAGTTTTACTATTGGAGTGAATTGGGTATTAGAGGGTAAAAGAATTGGTCAGGACTCTGTTAGTGTAAAGCATAACACCACCTAAATTAAAGGAAAATTTAATCAATGGATCAACAATAATTTTTAACAGGAGTCTATGTTGATATTTACCTTATTCTAAATTATTCTTCTTCCCCATTATTACGTACGATATCTCCTTCGTTGTTTCTCTTTCTCTAGAAAAAGTTAACTTTATCGGATGTCTATCATATTATTACTATTACAATTTTGTAGTGAAAAACCTAATTCATAATTCATATTGGATTACAGATGTAGTGTAAATTAATACCTAAACTGCGTGCTTGGGCTGCTATCGTTTTGTTTCATTTGCTAATCTAGCTTGCCACGAGAGAGGGGGAGAGTAGAGAATGGAAGAGATTGAGATAGAGAGATAAAGGGCGGATGGTAGACAGCGTCAGAGATTGAAAAAGAAGATGGTAGAAAGTGACTGAGAGAGAGAGGGTGTGGGTGGGCGCGCGCGCGAGAGAGAGAGAGAGTGAGAGAGAGAGAGAGAGAGAGAGAGAGAGAGAGATGTGCGTAGGCTATCTTTCTTTTTCATTTTTCTAGGAAATTCCCTTTCAGCTCCTAAAAACTCCTACATTTAATATCCACTCTCTCACTCAATTATAACCCACCCACTTAGTATTCTTCCCTTTCTTCTTTGGGGATAGAGTAAAATGTTATTTTGATAATGAGCACCCTAAAATTTGTTTTCATTATTTTTTAATTTGAAATCTTAATTTTTTTTTCAAATTGATTTACAAATTAAGTTAGATTGGATCGTTATAAAACTTTAATTTTCTTAATTCAAAATCCTTGAAAATATCAAAAATTATTTATTAAGTGGAAATTTTGAAACGATTATCAATAAATTTTTTATAAAAGTTCAATGCTAAACAAACATTAAATAAAATTTAATTTATTAATTTCAAAATAATAATATAGTAAATTGAAAAAAAATCAACAGTTGATCAAATAAAAATTAAATACAACTAAATATAAAATATCATTTTAAACAATAAAATTATAATTTTAACTTTTATTCGAAACTAATGATAACATCTTCTTCTGTATACTCGCCTGCTTCTGGAGGATTTCCGATCAACGCCATTTTTTCCTCAGATAAAAATTTACCTATATCACAAAATTATAAACTATCAGATTTAACTCAGCAAGTAAAAATACGTTCAAGTGTTAAAATTAACATTTACTTTTACCGAATCTTGATTACAGAGCTGATTGTACTCATTTTTCAGCCTTAGAGTTAGAAATCTCATTGTCGTTCTGCCTTTCATCAACTTATTTTCGGTCAAGCTTACCATCTCATTGTCGTTTAAGCTTTTGCTATCACGTCGGTATCATTAAATGTTCAATCTCACTATCTAATTGTCATTCAGGATTTCGCTATCACATATTTTCCGTTAATTCCATCATTTTCATACGCATAAAAAATGTCCTACCAATTTTATCTTTATTAATTCTATGTCAATGCTTAAACATGTGTGCTCAAATTTCAGGAACGTGTAATAAAATAATTATAAGAAAATATCATAAACTTTGTGATGTAGGGTCATAGCCAAAACATTAAAAATGATATTTTTATTTACTTTGATTCCGAGAGACTAGGATTATCGGGATTACTCCAAAATAATATCTTGTACTCTTAGGTTGGATCGCGTCTGTTGGATTGATTATGATCAATCCAGATAATTTTTTAGGATTTTTCCTGCCTAAATCGAATGTCGATATTAAAAATCCGAGTTAAATAATTTCAACTTCAGAAGGATTTGGGCCGAAATTCCTTACTAGTTAAAGTCTTGAATCGGTTCAGTAAAATTTTCAAAACGAAGTTTGGGTCGGGTTAAGTTCAGTTGGACCAGATTAATTTGGCTGGGCAAGTTTGGTTCAGCTAGGCCGGTTCGATTCGGTTGGACTGGTTTGATTGGACCAAGCTAAGTGAACTTGGATGACTGGTTCACGTCAAAACCAGAATCTTCCTTTCTTTCATTGGCGTTGTGTTCTGCCGAGAGAGAGAGAGAGAGAGAGAGAGAGAGAGAGAGATAACACAGAGTGAACGAGAGATAGACCTTACTCCGTTGTGGTTGTCGATGGAGGTCGAGAGAGCTTCATCGAAACTTGGCTGCTCGAGTGGAGGATTGTTTCTTCAGTGTTGTTGCGCGGCAGAGGTTGAACGGTGGTCGGAGATAGTGGTAAGTCCTCTGATTGAAGAACTTGACAGGGAGAGAGAGTTGTGGTGATTTTCTCCTCCACCCAGCCTCTCAATTTATAAGGGAGGTTCTCCCCCGCTCTTCCAAAACTTTTCATAGAAGGGGTTATGAATCTGACCTTCCAAATGAGTAGATTCACAAACGAACAGGTAGGAATCGATTTCCACACCGTTTACAGAATTGATTTCCTTAACGTTCACATAATTGATTGAAATTAGAGGTTATGAATCTGACCTTCCAAATGGGTAGATTCACAAACGAACAGGTAGGAATCGATTTCCACACCGTTTACAGAATTGATTTCCTTAACGTTCACATAATTGATTGAAATTAGGGATAAATCGGATCTCCTGCTAGGTATTGATTGAGCTGGAATTAGTGATTGATTTAGTTGACTGCTAATTTGTAGGAATTGAAATTGATTGAGCTGAAATTGAAGATTGATTGAATCTCTTTTATTTTATGACAACTATTTGTATGTTAATTAGAGTTTTTAATTGAATCTTTAATTTAGAGATACAATTTTGGGATGCTACAATTTACCCTCCTTAAAAGAAATTTCGTCCTCAAAATTTAAGAGTGCTTAGTATTCTAATAATATATCATTTCTCTTTGTATATTTAGTTGGGTTTTTCTATAAACTCAAATGGTTTAGTTTATGAGAATATGCAAGTACTATGAGTTTAACTATATATTCTTTAGAATATTATAGCCTAGTAATATGTATAAGTTGAAGATTTGACTAGATTGTGGTGAGTGTTTAAGAATATTACTTCTCTAAAGATTGCAAGACCGATAAACTTATAATATAGTTTACTTCTCGTAATAGATGATTTAATGTTCATGGTGGAATAAGTTTGCAAAAGTACTTTTAATCAAACTTAATCTCTTTAGTTTGCAAGCCATCTACTCGAACTTATTTCTCAACTAAGTGTTAATTCTTCTATTAATTATATTTTGTGGTATAAAAGTAGATATTAATTTTAAAATGACTGAAAGTTTAATTAGTTTCTTTATGTATGTTATAGAAACAGGCTAACAAATAACTTTGTTTGATTGTTATCAATTCCACTAGTTCTATCCTATGAATTTATGTTTAACAATTTCTTTTTACTTTGAAATATCTACACACTTTAAATGTATCATATTTCATCTCTAAGATATTTTATTTTCTTTTAGTCAACTATACTGTCAATAATCTAATAATTCATCAATAAAATCTATAAATTTTCTCGAGCAATGAAGTCTCTAAATCAAATATTTAATTATGAATTTCATATTTAAGAGATCTTAATATCATATTAATCAATTACGTCTTGAAAATATTTTCAAAATTTTGATTAATCTTAGTTAAAGTCTAAATTTTATAACTTCTCGAATAATGCTTATTTTAAACTACATACTTAAGTATAAGTTTATACTTAAATGTCTTGATTTAATCTTAATAAACTATCACCTCAAATTTAATAATTTCATCAAGTATGATCGAGTCTTTATGGTTCCTTAAGTAACAATTTCTCTAACCGCACACTCGAATATACATCTCGTACTTAGGTTTGTTGATTTCAACTAAGATCTTAATGTTTAACATCAATTATAATCTAAAATTTTTTTATATCGTTAAACAAAATCATTCTAAACTATACACTTAAACACCTAATTCATATATATGTTCCTCAACTTCATTTTAAAAATTAAAATCCTAAAATTTCCAAGTCATTAGTTATAAATCCATATCTACGGCTCTTCAGAACATTATTATTTTTAAATCCTTAATTTGTTAGTTCTATGATGCCACGTTAAAATGTACCTTCCATATATTTTCTTAGCAATGATCATGTCGTATTAAAACTCCAAATATAACTTTAAACCTAATATTCTTTTTTTTTTTTTTTTTTTTTGCTTGTCTTAAGACACCAAAGTTCTAACATATATGTTTTCTCTAACTATGATTGATGTAATCCTAGTACTTTAAATATAAAAGTTTTATCTTAGATCCTCAATTCATCTTGTTCAGTTACAATAGCAATGTTAATATATTTTTTTTTCAATATAACCTAACCTATGTACGCTCAATTATAAACACTAGAATATAGAAACTCGAACTTAGTTCTTTAATTTTATTGTGATCAATTATATTCCTCAAGCGATGACTATCATATTTACTCAAAATTTTATTTCATATTTAAAGACCTTAATTTTTATTGTCGACTAACTATATCCTCAAAATTTAGTCAAGTTTTCTACCACTTTTTCATCTATATAGTTTCTCAAATAAATTTGTTATAAACTTTACACTTAATAATTTTTCCTAGAAGTTCTTTATCCTCAAAGTTTTGATCACAGTAACTCAAATTTTTTTATTATAATCTTACAACATTAATAGTTTTTTCAATAACATGTAACGTACATTTTTCTCTTTAGTTGTAGCTTCCATCATTAATATCCTTAAATTTGTGTTTTTTTTAACTCATTTATACACTCAAGAACTTAATAATTTATCAATAAACTCTAATTTTCTCGAGCGATGAAATGTTCTAAATTGAATATACCATAAATGTCATACTTATATTCTTCAATGTCATTTTGATCAAAATATCCTAAAAAATTTTAATAATTTCTTAAGAAAAATCTAAAAATCAGAATTCATTGAGCAATGTTTAAGTTAAATACATAAATATAAATTTCACATTTAAGACATCAACTACATTCTCGATCAATTACATCTTCAAAATATAATTATTCATTATGATCAATATAACCATCATGCTTACAAAATAATGATATCTCTATGTATCCTTAAGTTCATTCTAATCAACTGCATCCTCAAAATTAAATTCTTATTTAAAGACTTTGGTTTCATAAACAATATCCTCAAAATTTTAATAATTCATCAACTAAGATTTAACTATATGGTTCTCCAAACAATGATCTTTCTAACCACATATTTGAATATAATTATCATAATTACGTTTACTGTATTCAACTTGATCACCTATAATCGAAGTATTGGAAACTTATTACGATGTTTGGTAAAAAAGATCATAGGAATTGGGATTTGATTCTCCCCACCACCCAGATTGCATATAATAGCTCCGTGAACCGATCCATAGATATGAGTCCTTTTAAATTTGTTCATGGTTTCAAACATAGAACCCCTTAGACCTTCTCCCTATGTCACCGCATGCTAGTGTGTCTATATTGGCTGAAAATTTTGCACAATATTTTCATGATTTGCATATAGAGATCAATAAATAAATAGAGGCTAGTAATACATCATATAAATTATGAGTTGATTCACACAAATGACATGTTGAATTTAATATTGGAGATTATGTTATGGTTCGAATTCTCCCTAAGCGGTATACATCCAGATCTGGTTTTAAATTGCAAGGTAGTAGTGTTGTTCCTTTTAAAATTCTAAAGCGAATTAGTCCAAATGTATATGTCGTTGATCTTCCATTTCATTTTGATTATCATCCTACTTTTAATGTTGAAGACTTGATTGCTTATAAAGGCCACTTTAGTCCGTCTAATGACCATTTTCTACCTTTATTTATAGATTTTGAGCGTACATCTGTTAATTCTGCTTCTCCAATCTTCTCTGTCATAACACATAAAGATAAAATTGATGTTATTTTTTATGAACAGATTGTATTTACTAATGAAGGTGAGATTCAACTCTTCCTTGTTCGTTGGGTGGATCGACGATATAGTGATTGTACGTAGATTTCTAGAGAGACACTTTAACACTTGGATCTAGACCTTTTGAAGTTCTTTTGAATTCATCATGATCTTTCTGTGTTGGATTCCTGACCCAACTAGGAAAGATCCTCGGTCCAGATCTCCAATTACACAAGTCTATGGACGTTGGAAAAAGATTGTTCAACCGCTTTGCTTATGGTTAGATGATTGGTCAGCTTGCTGCCTTGTGGTTCCGTCAACATGACTGAGTGATTCTTCTACCCAGGGAGCATTGATGAGTTCATATTGGACATTTTAGTTTTATTATTTATTTATTTTAATTAAAGTTAATTTTTCATATTTTAAAATTAACCATAACTTTTACTATTTCATTCTAATATTATAACTTGGATAGAGAGATGATGATGATATTGAATGAATAAAATTATTTCTATTTTTCAACCCTAATTTTCCTTTTAGAATTCCCCTTCTCCTCCTCATACGGCTTCTCTCTCTTTTCCTCTTTCTTCCTCTCCTTGCCTTCCTTCTCCGCTGCCTACATCAGTATATCTCTTCGTCCATTTCATGTTCTTGTGTCCAAATATCGTGCCAAATTTTTTCCATTTGATCTTATTTTATCCATGCCAAAGTCACCCTTTAAACTACCCAACCACCAAATCTGATTCTCCAACAATCTCCACAATTTGTTTTTTATTTTTCTTTATGCCTCGTTCCTGGACTTCATTTTCTGTAAGCTTATTCTACATTCTATAACCAATATTGTCTCCAAAATTCGTACCTTGATTCAATCGTTTGAATTATTTTCTTAGTACCCAAAGCCAACTGTGAAACTGTGAAAGTTCTTCTTTCTCCATTCGCACAAAACCTTCCCAATTGGGTTTGTTTTTGCATCATGTGAGAGGCCGAAAGGGAAGATTCCTTGCTTCAAATTGGAAAAACCTTATTTGCTGGAAGAAAGATAGGTTGGAAATCCTAATCGTCCCAGGGTGGGCACGTTCCAACTCAGTTTGATTTTGAGTGTGAAGCAACTTAACCATGAGCCTACGATTTGTAGATTTTGGAATCGGAACTAGAACAGTAAATGACAGAAACCAATCCAAAACAAATTGAATTGTAAGATAAGGTTTAATTCTAATTAAGTTACAAAATAAAACAAAAATTAACATTAATAAAGTCTATACATTTAAGTTTGAGTTTGGATGAGTTATTATTTTTTCAAGGTTGAAACATGAGTTATTTTCCGGTTTTGACCAAGTTTGAACTAGATTTTGATCAGATTTTTGGATCTGCGTTTCGATTCTAGTAACCTTTTTGCACTCAAAACCATGAATCAAACTTTTTTTTTTTTTTTTTTTTTTTTTTTTTTTAAATCTTAAGAATTGATTAAGGTTCATCTTAGGGAGGGAATTGGAGCAAATTGGGACAGAACAGCTAGTTCTAGTTCAAACATGGTTTCAGTGCGGTTCTTCCTACCAATAGCCTTCACAAAGAAGGTGAAGGGCAAATGTTTTTTTTTACCAAGACTATAATATTTTTTTTCCCTTTACAAAATTGAAAAATTGTTCGATGTGTTGATGACTAGAGAATTTTTGTTTTGATATACTTCAAAACACGAATTTTATAATTTGTCCAAGTCAAGCTTTGACGTCAATTATGAAAATCAAATACTAATGTAGAAAAAGAAAAACAAATAATTAACACTAAAATTTACGTAGAAAACCTTAGTCAAGAATAAAGCACAGCCATTGTAGATAAATTTACTATCGAGAAATTAAAGTATAATTCAAACTAGCCAAACTAAAACATATAGAACATCTATTCAAACTTAAACACTAGACATATGCTTTTAGGCCCCATCCATTAAAAACAAACCAAAATCAACTCGCAGAGAACAATCCCCCGTCATCCCAAATTTCCCTCGAGAAGCTGATGCCGAAAACAAAATCATTGAGGGTTGGATGGAAATAACTTTTATCTGTTGAGCAACGACCCTTCCACTTGGCACTGTTGGATCGCTAAGGCCGACTTTCGTCCCTGCTAGACATGTAGGTCTTACAGTCAAGATCTCTCTCCCTTTGCACTAGAGGGAAAATTTGTCATCACCCGCCTGCGTTCAAATTTGGAGGGATTTTGAAGATGGGCTATTGTTCCTTTCTGAGAAAGTGAGTTAGGGTTGGAAGAGGCTTTCTGTGATCAAGAGTAGCCTGTTCTTGCGAGATCAAAAAGACTGTCATCTTTTCCTCTCTCTTGCCAGTGTGGATCTTTGATATAATTTAATAATGAGTCTCCGGAAGTGGTCAAATACGGTCTAACATTATTGGGTTTCAGACGTCTAGAAAAATGCGAGATGCAATATGTAAATACCAGTTAGTTTGATAATAACTTATATAGACAAGGTTATGGCTCATTTGTCAAAATACTCAATTGTTTCTATTCTCTCGGTCTCTCTAGTCATGATGAGCATAGTCATCGGCCCTAGATTTATCGACAAATGTCAGAATCTATACTCTAACATGTTTTCTAGATTCTTTCGACCACAAACCAGACCAGGAATATTTTCGGACAAGAGATCACATTAATCGACAGTTTCTTCGATCAACAGTGATTGTACTTGAACTTGATAGTATTCTGCTGATTTACAGTTGGAGAGGTAAGAATAAAAGAAAATGAAGATGAAGAAAATTTCTGCATCCTCGACCAGTTTCTAGCAGCTAGATTACTCTAAACTAGAACGATAAATCTAAGTACTATCTTTCAAATTCTGAAATCACTGGATAAATCTGGCATTTAGTATGATATCAAACAAACACAGACCTGTTTATGATCTAGATTTAAGCTGTAAGTCATTCTTTTCCATGTTTAGATATTAGATTAGCCTAGATTCTTTATGCAGATTGGTTTGGCATCAGAAGGGAACCAGATCATAACAAACTAATCAGAGCGATCGAAAGAAATCGACGATGCATTCATAGAAATTCGAAAATCAACAATTTTCTATTGCCAGGATGATCATCACAAGTTAGAAGCGATGAGAAAAGATTGAGACTTTGAAAACTTCCTGTCCAGATTTGACCAGCACCATCACTATCTCTGCAGAAACAATGGTTGGAAGTTTAAGAACAATAACACTATTTATGAACTTCCGGAGTTCTAGATTAAGGGAAAAGTGGGATTGTGGTAAATGCAAGAAATTGAATCTTCTACTGATGATTATAGATATCTCCGAGCAAATTCAGACATGTTTTCAGCAAAGAATCGAAGGTTCAGAGGAGAAGGGAGACATTTACCTTGGGATTTTCTTGATTCTCAGAGACTTTGTATGAATCGGCTGTAATCTCCGACAGCCACAACCCCGGAAAAAGCACCTGCGGACGACAGACCAAAAACCAGAGATGGGTATTCAAAGATGAAGAGAGAATTTCGGACCAGAAGAGAGATTGAAGAGAAGGAAAGAGAAATTACATCCATCTGCTTCTGTACAGCTCTGGGTCTCTTCCGTGGCCTCCTCGGCGGTCGTCGGTTCGACATCGCAATGAAATCCTCCTCGATCTCTTTCTTCGAAAGTGAGACGGAAAACTTCGGCTTCTCCCGTTTCTCGATACCCGCTCTCGGCGGCGGCCACTTCCCGTCACCTTCATTGCTCGCCGGCGAATTCTGATCGGATTTCCTCTCGTCTGTCTTCGAGGCCGCCTTAATTCCTATAACATTACCGATTGGAGCCTTGGACGTGCCTCTTCTAGTCCTCAAATTCCAAGGTTTTTCCTCTACCATCGCCGGTGCCGCCGTCGGCGTCTCCGCCACGTCATCATTCTCCTTCACCGCCTCCTCGACCATCTCTTCCCTCAACATCGTATTCTTCAGATTGTCGGCGGTGGTTTTAAGATCAAGCAGTAACTTCCTTCCAATCGCCTCAATCCCATCCTCTCCGTCGTAGTCCCCGCTCCTCCCGATTCCCGATTTCGAAACACGCAGCCTTTTCTCCGAATCCTGAAGGAACTCCCGTCTCTCCGACTCCGATTTCCGCCTCTCACACGCAACAAAATTCTCCAATTTCGAAGCTGAAGGGAGACGATCGGCGCTGGAAACGTTGCCACCGGCGGAATTCACCTTCATACACCTCAGGTGTCTCTGGCTCCCCCACTTCAAGCACGGCAGCGTGAAATTGTGAAGAAGCTTCGATCTCTCGGTCCCCATGGCCATTAACTTGGGTAATCTCTCCTTCTCAGATTCAGCCGAAAACACCATCTAATCGCAGCGCCGCCGGAAATCACTGAGAGCAAACAACACCACACTCAGATCACAGCTCTCTCTCCCCCCTCTCTAGCTCTATTTTTCAAAATTCCTCGTAAGTTATCAGCCAAAAATCAAGAGAAAAACTTCAGAAGAATTCTTTCCGTTGCTTATTCGGTCCTTTCTCTCTCTCAATATCGCCGGGAAATGCAGGTTCGTAATTTATATATTCTAGAGAGAGAGAGAGAGAGAGAGCGGTTTTAACGTTCGAGATATTGGCCTTTTAAGGTTTGGTTCGATAGCGATGGATTCTAACGTGCGCTTATAGTGTATGTTCGATGCGCATCGATTGGATTTTTTTCGAGTGACGTCGTTTTGGTCTCAGCACGCTGACTTCGTAACCACCGTTGGATGCTGCCTAATCATATGATTAGGTTATAATTCAAATAATATCAAATCATTGAAACTATTTAGGGGTTTTAATTTATCTAAAAATTAAGGTTTGATAATCATAAAAATAACTTATTTGAAAAAAAAAATATAAAAATTTTAATATTTATTTATGTATAGTTTTAGGAAAGTGGGGGATTATTAATTCAAATTCAAGTAATACCTTGCATAAATTTTTAAGCACGAACTTGTCTTTAAGGCATTGTTCGTATAAGGCAACCGCCTTGAGAGGGTGGCGATTGATAGATCGGTGGGATTGACCTCCAAAAGGAGGGATAATTACATTTTTATTAGATTTTTAGTATTACTGGTTTACCTTTTAATTCTACAGAATAATGTTTCATTCATATTTTTTAATTCTTATTTTTTGATGTGTCAAATATTTGTTAATGTAATTAATATAACTAGTTACAAATGCGACTCAAACTTGCATATATTTTATTGTTTCTCAATCGTTCCATTACAAAATTTATGTATTTTATTGTTTCTTAATCGTTCCATTCCAAAATTTATGATCATCTTGTTATATTTTGTCTATAGAAGGTTCCAAAAACATAATTTATCGTGATTGATCGAAATCAAAATCACTAATAATCAACGGTGGATAATTGCAGAGAAGTTGAATTCTAATATCTTTGGTGATTCTCTTTCTGAAACCCTATTTTCTAAAAGCTTAAGTAGGAAAGACAAAGAAGAAAATGTGGTCATCAAACAGTTTAATAATTACAGAAGATCATCAACTTATTGCAATGATGATTGTTAGAGAAGTTAGTTTGCAATGCAATCTTGTCCATCGGTTTTGATTGAGAGAGGCGGAGATTTTGCACACAAGAAAATGGAAATATAATGTAGGCTCTAACGATAGAAAGCATTTACGAATTAAGTTTTTATTTTTATTTTTATTTTTTTATGTAAAATATATTTTTCCTGCTTGTAGCTCAAGAGTGATTTCTCTTATCATTTAAGTTTGTTTTTAAATATTCTTAAAATATATTTCGTCTTTAAATTTAAAATAAAAAAAAATGATTTTTTAACCTTGTTCTTTATAATTTTTGTACGAAACCTAAAATCTTATTGTAATAAAATGATTAGGATCAGTTTAATTAAATCAAAATTTGTTTATTTAATTTATTTCAAAAAGGGGAATTGACAATTTGAACCATAAAATTTGGAAATACTGATATACGATGACCTAGATTTTAATTTGGACAATTTAAATCTTGAAATATGTTTGTAATTTTTGGGAATATCCATCCCTTATGTTCTAAACTTTAATTTTCAAAAATTCAAAATTAAAATAACTTGTAACAACAAAAAATTTAAGCTGGAAAATTTCAATTGGAGTAGGAGGGAAACCAACAAAAAATTAATCATTACTTAATCTACCTACGAATTTGTCCAAAATTTAAAAAAAATGTTCAGAAATTTTCCTATAAATTGGATGATCGAGAAAGGAGGAAATCACCAACAAATCTCTCATTCCCTCTTGGATTCTTCAGACATAGAAGAATTTCTCTCCCTCTTGAGTTCTCTAAATAGAGAAAAACAAACTTAGCTCATCGAAAAACACCAATCTGACCACTGCGAGAAGCATCAGTTTGACTTTCAGCCAAACGTCCTCCGACAAATATTTCTCTTGGCCGAACCCTAACCGAGTAGACAGACTCCACTCCTCGATCTTCCCCTGATCTCTCTCGGTCACACTCTCGCTTTCTCTGTGTCTCACTTTCTCTCTTGTAAAAGCCGCACACCGAGCAAAGAAGAAGAAAAGGAGTTCGGGTTCAGTTTTTGTTTTAAAACTGAACCGGTTCCTTTAAAAGACCAAACCGAACAAGCCCAATCAGAATCGAACTGGCCCAACCTGAACCAAACAAGTCCAGCTGAACCGAATCGATATGATACGGTCCAATCGAACTGGACCTGACCAAAAATTTTACCGAATTTTACCAACTCGAATCAAGAACAAACCAGTAAGGAATTCTTGCCTAACTCTTTTGGAAATGGATTTATCGAATTATGAAATAAATACTAAACATTTAATTTAAGTAGAAAAAATCCCAAAAGTCGTTCGAATCAATTCAAAACGATCATATTTGACATAAGAGCACACACAGAATAATATTAGAAATTTTGGAGAATCCTGATACCCTAATCCAAGTATGTGAAAATACTAAGTTTCAAGGTTTTGGCTATGACCCTATATCACAAAGTCTATACTATTTTATTTTTATTGTTTTATTATTTTATCACACGTCTCTGATAGTTAAGCATGCATGTTTATATATTAACATAGATTTGTGTAAAGATAAAATTGGTAGGACATTTGTATGGGCATGAAAATGATAAAATTGACGAAAAATATGTGATAGCAAAAGTCTGAACGACAATGAGATGGTGAGTTTGAACGTAAAAGTAAAAGTAAAAGTAAAAGATGACGAATGTTGAACGACAATGAGATGACTAAGTCTTAAAAGAAGGTTGGAAATGAGTTCCAACCAGTATGTAACTGTTAATACATGATTCAGTAAAAGTAATTGTTAATTTTGCACTTACACTTGTTTTCACTTGCTAAGATTATTTGTCACATTTTGTAACTTAGTGATGTAGGTGAATTTTTATCTGAAGAAGAAATGACTTTAATCGAGAACCCTCAAGAGGCAAGCGAGAATACAAAAGAATAAACTGATTCGAGTTGAAGGAAATGAATTAAATTAATATGTCTCAATTTTTCAAAGATATATCTATTTCTGTTAAAACTTTGAGTAAATTATGTGAAATATTATTGTTAAATAAAATTTTATGAATTGTTTAAATTGGACATTTATTTCAATTTTCGACAAACTTATTTAATATTTCAAATTTTGATTTAAAGTTTCTACGCATTTAATTTTTCAATTACTATTTAAAAAGATATATTTTCAATATTTTGAATTTAGGATTTAAACACTCGAATTTTATAAATCAATTTTGGAGAAAAATTTTAAAGTTTTCAATTTAAGTTTCAAATTGGGGATTTAAAAAAAAAATTAGGGCGTTACAGTTTGGTATCAGAGCAACAAGGTTTATAAAACGGTTTTGTAGATTTATTTATATGCTTGCGTGCATCTGAAAGATTGTCGATCACCAAGTAAGTACCTATTAAAATTTATATTTTGAAAGTATGTTTGATAATTTTGTAATACCTTTTAAAGTAAGAAGATAGATTAGTAAGAAGATAGATTTTCTTAAATTAAGACTGTGTAATGTAGACTATGGTCAATCGTAGAGAAAATGAAAATGGAAATATTAATGGAAGAGATGTTGTACTTGATTTGATGATGGAGATGATGGAACGACTGGCTCAAAAAGCTAATGCAGCAACCTAGCTACTGCAGCGACCCAAGCAATTAATGCGCAAGCTCAGGTTTTTAATAGGCCTCGACATGCTGCATTGACTTCGATAGATTTGGAAGATTGGACTCTCTAATTTTTAATGGCCACTAGGCAAATATGATAGCAGTTGAAGATTGAATCAGAACTATCAGTGAGATTTTTAAACATGTCAAGATTTCAGAGGAAGAGAAGGTGGATTGCGTGTCCTCTATGTTTCGAAAGGAGGCACGTTACTAGTAGGATTCTGTAGAGGTGATGCACTCAGTCACCACCATTACCTGAGAAAAGTTTCAAGAACTTTTCTATGAAAAATATTTTACAGATTTCATGATGGATGTGAAGGCAGAAGAATTCATGACTCTCTAACGAGTAGGAAGTGTAATAGATTATTTGCGCAAGTTTAAGCAGTTATCTCGTAATGCCCCTCATATTGCTAGTAATGAGACTATGAAAGTGAAAAGATTTGTCCAAGGATTAAGAGCAGAGATATTTAAGGATATCCATCTTCTTACCTCCAAGAACTCTCTATTTGCATTTGTGATGGAAAAAGCACTGTGTGCAGAGCAAGAAGAGAAGGACGTCATCAAGTCCCAAGAGTTTCGAAGAAGATAAAGTCATGCAACTCAAATTGCAAGAAATAAAGTTCCGCAACAACAATAAGTTAGATCTAAGCGACCAACGTTCAATGTATCTGAAGAAGGACCTTTCAAGTACATTAAGAAGGAGTCTACGACAACATCAAATATGTCTGTTTGTCCCTCATACAATAAGCCACATTCTGGAGAGTGTTGCATTCTTAACCATTCTTGTTTCAAATGCGGTCAGCAAAGACATTTTATTAAAGACTGTCCAAAGAATATTAGGGAGCCACCCAAGATGACTGCTAAAGTTTTCGCAATGACCAACGACAAAGCTGAAGGAAATGCATCTATTGTGACATGTTCAATTTTTATTTCTGGCATATCTTTTTATATATTAATTGATTTTGGAGTTACATAGTTGTTTATATCTCTTGAACATGCCATAAAGTTAGGAAACAAAGTAGAGACACTAGAGTATAATTTGGGAGTAGCTATACTTTCGGGAGAAGTTATATTTGCCAATTCCATTATTAGAAAATGTGAAATGTGTATTGAAGCGAATCAACTGGAGGTTGAATTAATTATTTTGGTAATGCATGATTTCGATATTATTATTGGAATGGATTGACTTATCAAGCACTATGCAACTCTTGATTGTCGCAAGAAGATGCTAACATTTCAATTGCCTGGAAAAAAGCTATTCTTTTTCTGCAGAGTCTCTAAAGGTTTGAGAGATCTAGTAATACCAGCTATGCGAGCTCGAAGATTATTGAGTTCGGAATGCATTATGCTAGCCAGTGCTATATGTTTGGAGCCTGAATGAGCCACAATTCTACATAAGGTGTCAATAGCATGTTATTTTACGGATGTTTTTCCAGATGACCTGACACAATTACCACTGTAATGACCCGAACTCCATTACAGAACTTGACATCAATTTTCTTTACTTAGGACACTATTTTTTTTTAATATTTACGTTTTCTTTAAAACTTTAAAATGAATTTAGAACATCCGAATCCCTTTAGGAATAATTGGAAACGTGCCTAAAACATATTTATAAGACCCATTTAAAGTTGGAAGAAAGTTCACTTTGAAAATAAATGTATAAATCCCCAAGACATCCACATATATCCTCAACAAAATCTCACAAATACACATTTTTAGATCAATTTACTCTTCCATCACATAACTCACAAAATCAAATAGGAACGTGTAATGGAATTTAAAACATTTGAAAAGCTCACGTATCTCCAAAATATTACTTTAAAACATATAAATCCCCAAGTTATTCAAACATTACACAAAACAAGGGATTACTTCTACTTGACCTTAATTTTATGTACAATTACCAAAAATTTTACTTGGACGTATTCCCACGAGTCAAATCGCCTCGCCAAGCACAAAATGCCCACCACGAACACCTTCCCCCAACCGAGCTTAATTATCGACTTGAGGTTTGACTTCCTCACCTTCAAGTTCATTACCTACATCACAAGATTTAAACTATAAACCTAATGCTTAGTAAGAGATGTACTAATGCAAATGAATGAACGTGCATACATGGTACGTAAAACATATTCTTTTCATATTACGTTTAGTTCATTTGACATACTCAATCCACCACCCATGACTAAACATTACATACATTACATATTCTTTACTTGGTTATGTAATAAAACATGCACTTAAAACATTTTCATGACTTTGAAAAACATGATGCATGAATGTAGTGCACAAATATAGACATGACATGAACATAATTCTCTGTAACATTAGCAACAGATGTACTTAGCTTACCCTAAGGGGAAACTTAACAAATAAACAACCACATGACATACATACTCTATCTCTAAGCACATATGTCCCAAACAAATTACATTACATCAAGAAAATCTATCCAAATACACACATCTTAATATCCTTGGGATGTAGGGTCATACGAGTCGAACACCTAACACCTATTTACTTAGGAATCCTTAGCAAATTTTTGTGTACTCTTCCTTATGGTGCAATCCACCTAAAACATCACATATTCAGCATCAACATCGACCTAATTACAAACACAATCCACAAAGCCAATTAAATCCCAACTGAACAATTCAATAATCATAGTGAAAATCCTAAAACAATTCTCTAAAAATTTCGGCATAATTTTCCCGTATTATGCATTATTCTCAAATTTTCAATTTCAAACAACAATGTACAATTATAGTCCAACCACAATTATCCATCAACAACTCCATTATTTTTTCAACAAATTCAAACAATACTATCCAATATTTATATCCATAATTTAATTACTCAACAATAATCATCATAATACCCAATTGAATTAAAAGCCCCATTTTTTCGGGCATAATCTAATTAAACTTCAACAATTATCAATCCAATTTTTCTAACAACAAACTCATTATCAATGTACATTATCCAAGGGCAAGAATTAAAACAATTAGTCAAACATAAACCAATCCAATGAATTTAAATCATAAAACCAAGATTTTGCCTAAAATTTAAGAGAACTTTATAAATTCATAACTTTTCGTATACTCATGATTCAACATGCTATAGAGTCATTAAAATGTCTAGTTTAACATAGTGAAACGATAGTAAGTGATTGGGTTTAGTAATTCCTAATATCAAATTATTGACTCTAGAGATATAGTAATATGGAGAAGACAAAATTGTTTCAAGTACCGACATAACTATTTTAAAAAATCCATCTTAACAAATGACATAATTTTGAAAACCGCACTGTCCTAATTTTTTTGGATTTGTACCTTACTATAATTCATCAATTCTCACTACAATCCATCAAATTTTCATCTAAACATCAATGTATACTATTTAAGAGCAATAATTTAGAGTAATTAGCCAACATTTTCGTGCATCCAAAACCCACAAATTCTATAAGCAATACCCACAAATTCTATCACACATCCAAAACCCACAAATTCTATAAGCAATACTCCACAAATTTATCACATTTAAACCCTAGAATTATCAACCAATCAAAGGAGAAATTATCTTATCTTCAATCTTCAAGAAAATGAGGAAAAGTAGGACTAATCTTCAAAAGGGGAAGAAATTTCGTGAAACCCTAAACAACCATAAAAAACCCATGAAAATTCACCTCAAATCTTAGCCCTAATTCAAAAACTCATCCACAATAACTTATCTTACCTTGCTAACTTTAAAATGGAAGAAAATCGAAAAAGAATCGATGGGGAAGAAAAGAAACTGTGAGGCCGTGCGTTATAGCGGTTGAGGGCTAAGAGAGAAAATGAAAGCGGGGGAGTGGTCCCTTAAAATTAATAAAATACAATGAATTCTTGAGGAAGTCTTGCCACATATCAAATTTTTAGTAGATAAGCTCAACTATCACACTTTCTTTTCCAATTGTGCCCTCCTTTAAATTTTAACGAGCTAATTAGGATTTGATTAGTCTCATTTAATTTTCTTCCAAACTTAGGTACTCTATTTTTACATAACACGTGCTTCAATGTCTCGACTATTATTTTGTATTTATGTAATTAAATGAAAATTGATAAAATAATCGGTACAAGATTTTAAAACCATAACATAAAAATCTCGGGTGTTACAACCACCTACAAGAGATGTGGAATTCAGTATTGATCTGTTACTTGGAACAATGCTAATCTCTAAAGCTCTTTATAGAATGACACCGAGTGAATTAAAGGAGTTAAAGACTCAACTTGATGATTTGTTGGAAAAAAGATTTATTCAACCTAGTTTCTCACCTTGGAGAGCACTGGTTTTATTTGTAAAGAAAAAGTACAGATCTATAAGAATATGCATAGACTATCGGGAGCTCAATAAAGTCACTATCAAGAACAAGTATCAATTGTTGTGAATTGATGATTTATTTGATCAATTAAAGGGAGCAGTGATTTTCTCAAAGATTGACATCATATCTGGTTATCATCAAATAAGAATTAAGAAATATGAAGTGTTCAAGACAACATTTCAGACCAAATATGACCACTATGAATTTGAGTAATGCCGTTTGGATTGAGTAACCCACCAGCTCCATTTATGGATTTAATGAATCGGATTTTCAAGACATTTTTGAATGATTTCGTAATAATTTTTATTGACGATATCATTATTTACTCGAAGAACAAGAAGGAGCATGAAGAGCACTTGAAGATTATTTTATTAACGTTGAGACGTGAGAAGTTATATGCAAAATTCTCCAAGTGTGAATTTTAGTTGAAAAATATGACTTTTCTTTGCTACATTATTTCAAAGGAGGGTGTAACAATGGACTTAGGGAAGATAGAAGTTATTAGTAAATAGCCTCAATCAAAGAAAACAGCTGAGATAATGCGTTTTCTTGGTCTTGCAGGATATTATCAAAGATTCGTAGAAGGATTCTCAAGTTTAGCCAACTCGCTTACAAAGATAACTAGGAAATGAGCCAAATATTTATGGACTGAAGAGTGCAAACACAGTTTTCAGAAACTAAAGAAGAAATTGATCTCGACACCCATTCTTACTATACCATCAGAATTCGAAAAATATGTGGTGTCAAAGTATGTACTGAGAGGTATTTTCATACTAGATGGCAAAGTTGTAGCATATGTCTCAAGACAATTAAGGGACCATAAGAAGAACTACTTAACTCATAATTTGGAACTGGGAGCTGTGGTTCATGCATTAAAGATTTGAAAACATTATCTTTATGAAAAAAGATGCAAAATTTATACCGATGATAAAGGACTAAAGTATTTTTTAACTCTGAAGGATCTGAATATGAAGCAACGCAGATGGTTGGAACTGGTAAAAGACTATAACTGCAAAATTATTTACCATCCTGACAAGGCTAATGTTATAGGTGATGCATTGATTAGGAGAGCATCGTTGCAAGTTTTATCGTTGCGGCAGATTTCAGGAAAGTTAACCGAGGAGATGTAGAAATCTGAAATCGAAGTTGTACCGTTTGGATTATTGGAAAGATTGTCTGCTATGACGCTTCAACCAAGTTTGCTTGAGCAAATAAATGATAAACAATGAGGCACTGCATTTATTTGCAATGTGAAAGATGAATTAGAGGCTGACAAAGTTTTAGAATTCTCTATGTTAGATGACAGAATAATCAAGTTCAAAAGAGATGGTGTATACCTGATGATGCCAGATTGAAGAAGACTATATTGGACGAGGCACACTCAACCCCCTACTCGGTACACCCTAGTTCAACCAAAATGTATCAAGATTTGAAGCAGCACTATTGGTGGCGTGGATTGAAAGTGAATGTAGCTAAATTTGTTGAAAAATGTCTCACTTCTCAGCAAGTCAAAGCAGAGCATCAACGACCTGCTGGTACATTTCAACCACTTATGGTGCCTCAGTAGAAGTGAGAGCATATCACTATGAATTTTGTGATGGAACTTCCTCTGACTACTAAAAGTCATGACTCTATTTGTGTTATAGTTGATCGGTTGACCAAGTCAGTTCATTTTCTCCCTGTAAGGACTACATACACAATAGATCAATATGCTTAGTTTTATGTTCAAGAGATTGTTAGACTTCATGGCACACCCATTTCTGTCGTGTCGGATCGGGATACATATTTTTACCTCTAAATTTTGGAAAAGCAAGCAGAAATCTATGGGTACTTAGTTGAACTTTGGTACAACTTTTCACCCTTAGACTGATAGACAATTGGAAAGAATGATTAAGACTTTGGAAGATATGTTACAAGCTTGTGCTATTGATTTCAAAGGAAATTGGAGTAAAAACCTGTTGTTGGTGGAATTCACCTACAACAACAGTTATCAAGGTTCGATTAGGATGACACCTTATGAAGCTTTATATGACAAAAAGTATAGATCACCAATGTATTAGGATGAAAGTGAGTGAATGAATACTTGTTGTGCTAGATATTTTGAGACAGACGGCTAAGATTGTGGCATTAACCCGGAAAAGAATTCTCACAGCCAAAAGTAGACATAAAATCTATGTTGAGTAGAGAAGAAAAAGGTTGGAGTTTGCAGTAGGGAATCAAGTTTTCTTGAAAAGCTCTCCAATAAGAGGTGTGATGCGTTTTAGAAAGAAAAGAAAGTTGGGCCCAAGATTTATAGATCCATTTGAAATTTCAAGAAGAGTGGGAGAAATGGCTTATCAATTAAATTTACCAGGTTCATTCAAGCACGTACATAATATATTTCATATTTCGATGCTAAAGAAGTATGTTTCGGATTCCTCACATATCCTATCTGTGACATCTCTAGAATTTACAATCAACCTCGACCTATCTTATGAAGAGAGACCGATTCAAATTCTGAAATTAGAAAAAAGGGAACTACGGAATAGGAAGGTCTCACTCGTAAAAATTCTATGGAAGAATAAAAAAATGGAAGAGACAACCTGAGAAACAGAAGAAGAAATGAGAAGAATCTATCCGGAACTTTTTAGGTAATCAATCAAATTTCAAGGACGAAATTTCTTATAAGAAGGGTAGAATGTAACAACAAAAAATTTAAGCACCAAAAAAGTTGGAAAAATTCAATTGGGGTAGGAGGGAAATTAACAGAAAATTAATCATTATATAATCTACCTACAAATTTGTCCACAATTTAAGAAAGATGTTCAAAAATTTTTCTATAAATTGGATGATCGGGAAATGAGTAAATCAGCAACAAATCTCTCCTTCCCTCTCAGATTCTTTAGACAGAGAAGAATTTCTCTCACTACTGAGTTCTTCAAATAGAGAAAAACAAACTTACCTCGTCGAAAAACACCAACCCGACCTCCGACCGCCGCGAGCAGAATTAGTTCGACCTTCGGCCGAACGTCCTCCAACGAATATTTCTCTTGGCTTAACCCTATTCGAGTGGACAGACTCCACTTGGCCTCAGTTGACGATGGTCGAACCCTAATTTTTCCCCGCTCTTTCTCGGTCGCACTTTCGCTTTCTCTGTGTCTCACTTTCTCTCTTGCAGAAGCGACACGCCAAGCGAAGAAGAAGAAGAGGAGTTCGGGTTCAGTTTTTGTTTTAAAACTAAACCAATTCCTTTAAAAGACCAGACCAAACCAGCCGGACTAAATCGGCCCAGCTTGAACCGATCTGATTCGATCCAATCAAACTGGACCGGACAAAAAATTTTACCGAATTTTACCAAATCGAATCAAGAACAAACCGATAAGGAATTCCTACCTAACTCTTTTGGAAATGAATTTATTGAAGTATGAAATAAATACTAGATATTTAATTTAGGTTGGAAAAATATCAAAAATCGTTCGAATCAATTCAAAACGATCATATTCGACCTAAGAGCACACACAGAATATTATTGAAAATTTTGGAGAATCCCAATACCCTAATCTAGGTGAGTGAAAATACTAAGTTTCAATGTTTTGGCTATGACCCTACATCAACAAGTCTATATTATTTTATTATTTTATCACACGTCTCTGATAGTTGAGCACACAAATTTAGATATTGACATAAATTTTTATAAAGATAAAATTGATAGCACATCTGTATGTGTGTGAAAATGATAGAATTGACAAAACATACGTAATAGCAAAAGCTTGAACGACAATGTGATGGTGAACTTGAACGTAAAAGTAAAAGTAAAAGATGACGAAGCCTGATCAACACTAAGATGACTAAGTCTTAGAAGAATGTTGTAAATGAGTTCAAACCAGTATGTAACTATTAATACAGAGTTCAGTAAAAGTAATTGTTAATTTTGCACTTACACGTGTTTTCACTTGCTGAGATTATTTATCACATTTTGTAACTTTGTGATGTAAGTGAATTTTTATCTGAGGAAGAAATGACTATGATCGAGAACTCTCCAGAGACAAACGAGCATACAGAAGAATAATTTGGTTCGAGTTGAAAAAAATGAATTGAATTAATGTGTCTCTTGTAACTTTGTGATGTAAGTGAATTTTTATCTGAGGAAGAAATGACTATGATCGAGAACTCTCCAGAGACAAACGAGCATACAGAAGAATAATCTGGTTCGAGTTGAAAAAAATGAATTGAATTAATGTGTCTCAGTTTTTCAAAGATATTTCTATTTCTGTTAAAACTTTGAGTAAATTATGTTGAATATTATTATTAAATAAAATTTTATGAATTGTTTAAATTTGTCATTTATTTCAATTTCTGACAAACTTATTTAATATTTCAAATTTTGATTTAAAACTTCCACACATTTAATGTTTCAATTACTATTTAAATAGATATGTTTTTAATACTTTGAATTTAGGATTTAAACGCTCGAATTTTATAAATCAATTTTGAGAAAAATTTTAAGATTTTCAATTTATGGTTTCAAATTGGGGAATTGAAATTGGAGATTTTAAAAGAAATAAAAAAATTGGGGCGTTACATAACTGTTCTTCACCGGTTAAGGAAGACGAAGAATGTGAGAATGTTGAGTTGAATTCATAGGTGGTTGATTATGCCCAAATTGTGCACTACTAAGTGGTTGCTTGCAGTACAGTTTCAGGTTATCTATTCTACGGGGAGGTAGTTAAAAGCTTAATCAATAACAACAAACCAAAATAAAGTAAGAGATATGTTAAAACAAAAATAAATAAAAAATAAATTTTGTGATTAAAAAAAGAAGCAATTTAAAAGATATTATTTTCGTCCAGAGAATTCAATAACAAAAAAAGTAGCGAGAGTTCGAGAATTCATTAGTTGTTTAAGCGCATCAATTTCAGATTTGATTTTTTTTAGATGAAATATGTATTCGAGTGATTTAAATTTAACTTGAAAAACAATACGATTATTATTACTAGAAATCCAAAATCGACACTATGCTCCTCAGCTCAATAAAATAATATGATAGATTTATGTACAAAATTACATAAAGAAAGTATTACTGAAATTATATAAAATTAACACATAAAAATGAATGTGGAATAATGAAAATCACTCTAATATTTAAATACTGAAGAATAAAATAACCAATTAAAAATATTTTAGTAAAACCAAATAAATTGAAATAAATTATTTTCTCTCTAAATAATAATCAATCAAAATTATAAAAATATTTATTTAAAATTTAAATAATTTTAATAAATATATACAATTAGGTATAAATTAATTACATTTTATGTATTTATCAGGTCGAATTTAGAATGGACATAACTTCCAAGAAATTGACCTGTTCATCGTTGATAGCCATACTATAATGATAACTAGAGGAAGTAATATTATACTTATCTTTAATTCCAAGAAATTGACCTGCTCAACTCTGAAGTTAAAATTATTCACTAAACTTGGGAGATGGTTCAAATTGATGAAAATTAAAGCTTAAAATGTCAGGTGTAGGTGAAATTTAAGATTTATATGAATAATTACCCAACAATATACGAGTGAATTCTTCTTAATAGACATAAATATTTTGAAAATCTTATATTATTTAATTACACAAATTCTATTTGATTAAATGTAAACCCTTGAGAAGATCAAATGTTCAAATTAGATTGCAGTAAATTAGACTACAAACAAGAAAATCAAATAACGGGGTTGAAGTTGAAGACCATAATTCAAGGAGTGCAGTTGTAGCATCTTCCGTAAATAATAGATTGTCTGATAAATTAGAGAATTGAAGATGAGAGTTTTTCCGAAGAAGATGATAGTAATTTTGATGATTTTATAAGTTTTGAAAAAATTATTGACTTGTTATACACATGTCATATTTAATAGAAAATTTAACATCAGGTGATGAATTACTCACAATGAATATGTTAGGATCTAATTTGTACAAAAATATTTGTTATGGAATTGCAATAACTTACTACTTGTAACATGGTTAAAATTGTACTTTACCCTTAGATTTATTTGGGAACCAGCATGCACCTGCGGGCATAACCGATCCTGGTTGTTCAATCTTGTTCGAGCCGGTCCTGCCCATGGATTAAACTGCACATGGTTCAAATACCTTCAACCAGTTTTTGTATTAAAAACCACCCGAACTACGGTAAAACCGAATTGTAGGACAACCTGATTAAACCCGGTTAAAGCAGGCCCAAATCACTAATTCTACCCGATTCAGTGCTAAATCTACCCGAAACTCCCGCGTGCAGCCAACCCACAGAACCAGGACTGGCTTATTTTCTCCTCTGTGTTCAACCAGCGCGGCCAGTTCTCTCTCTCTCGTCGTCGCCTTATCGCAACGCAGCCCTAACTCGGATTCGTCGTCGCCTTTTCGCAGCCCTGACTCGCCGTCGCCTTTCCGTTCGCACTTCGCAGAGTCGCAGCTCGCACAACTCGTCGAGTTCAGTTTTCGTTGATCCCATTTTGGTTCTCACGTCGCTCGAGGTTCCTCATCGAGTTCAGTTCGATTTCAGAGTTAGCATTTCCGATTTGAGTTCTGATTGGCTCCTGGTATTTGCTTGTAATTTGGAGCATAATGAAGAAACGTTGATTTTATCATTTTAATTGTCTGAGCTGAAGATAATTTATCGCAGTGGATAAACAATTAGGGTAAAAATTCGTACACTTTACTTCCCTGGATTTTATTTGCAGGCGGATTCATCGTTCGACAATGGCGAGAAAAGAGGAGTTCAAGCTTTATAATTCTATGACGCAGGAGAAGGAGATTTTCTGCCCGAAGGAGTCTGGCAAGGTTGGTATGTATGTTTGCGGTGTCACAGCCTACGATTTTAGTCATCTTGGCCATGCTCGTGCTGCAGTCAACTTCGATGTCCTTTACAGGTGCGTAAAATTTGTTTTTATGCTATGAATTTTGAGGTTTTGTGGAAAGCTAGCTCTGGTCTGTTGCTCAATGTTGATTATAAATTTTCTGATATTACTTTTAGAAAGGCATGATATTATTCATCCAGCTTGAATACATCTTAGTGCTATTAATTTTAATGATGTTATATTATTGCTTTGCTTATGTGCTTGGTTGAATCCATCTCGATGATGTTTTTTTTTTTCTGTCTTGATGACTGCATTTTTGCGTAAAATGTATGTTAAAAGCTCCAGAGAGGTGAAGATATGTTTTTACTAGAATCGCTCTTACTTTATACTACATTTAGTTTTTAAGGAACAACCTTCAACCCACATTTCATTTGAGAGAGAAGTTGCTCACCAATTATGGCATGTTCGTAATATTTGTGAGAAATAGTTTTATTTTTCATCAACATGATAGATTAATGTGATTGATGTGTACTAATCATTTAGATTATGAATAAATTTAACACGAAAATAAAAGGTGTTCCTATTAGGTCCTGTTTATCTCTATGGACCAGATAACTCTGACATGATTATGCATAATTGATCAAGCCATTTTCGGTTCACTTGTATCACTGTCTTTTCATCTTGAATTCAAGTAACTGGGTTGGGTTTGCAGATACCTTCAACACCTGGGCTATGAAGTCACATATGTACGGAACATCACTGATGTAGACGATAAGGTGAGTTTGTGAAGCCATAGGATTTGGTGGACAGTGTTGCAAGATGTGATTTTGAATCATATTTCCATCTGAGCGTAACACTGGTATTACTATCATGACTTCATTAGTTATATCAAAAAAGACACATAATTTAATTATTAAGAAACTTTCAAAGTTTAATTTTTTTTTTTGTTTGAGAAACTACCATGAGTGATACGTGTTCAATTGTTGGGAGATCATTTCTTCACTCTTGGAAGTAGCCTTTATATTTTTCATTTGCTTATGTCAGCATTTAGAAATTGTGAAAATAATGGCCTGAAATTCGTAACTTTCATGGCATTGAGGTTCTAGTGATGATTTTGTTCTGGACATATTTCTTAACCATCTTTTCTAACCCATCATTTACTGGGCTTTATTCTGAATTATGGGTCTCCTCTGTTGTTTGTTCTCATCCGTAATTGTAATTTGTAGCACCGTCTAAATTAAAACTATCTGATTGATATTATGAAAAAATCATCTGGTAATTTGAACAAGTGAAAATTTGGCTGCCAGGAACCAAAATGACTTAAAAAAATACTTATATTTTTGACGTGTTTTATGATGTTTGTTTGTCCATTTCCCTCAAAGTGAGATAAACTGCCAGGTTCCATAGCTGATAGTTGGTATCCACAGATAATTGGACGAGCAAATGAGCTTGGTGAAAATCCATTAACTCTCAGTAATAGATTTTGCCTAGAATATCTAATTGACATGGCTGTTCTTCAGTGCCTCCTTCCAAGTTACCAGCCTCGTGTTTCTGATCGTATGGAACAGATCAAAGATATGATTAACCAGGTTTCTTCTTGCCTTTTTCCTTTATATAAAAATTGCCATCTTATATTCTAGAAGGTGATGATGATCAAGATATGTACCCAGGATTTGTAATCAGATTGTGGAAGTTTCAACGGTAGAAGTTAGATTACATGTTATATCTGATCTCACAGAAAGGCCATTTTCCTTTTCTTTCTTTTGTCTCCTTTGTTTGCAGGTACAATAACTATGATATTTTTGCTCCTTTGAGTCGTTCCAAAAGACATGACATTTAAATATGGAAATCCTTCTACAAATTCTTACCTCTCAATTTAATACGGCTTGACGTTAATGGATTGCAGTGAGTTATTTTTCAGCAATGTGATACATCTCTTACACTTGTATGAAATCGAAACCAACAACCACAGAATTACAGTACAAAGCAAACAGAGACAAACACAAGAAGAATTTCTACTGACTTTCGAGAGGTATGTTCTCTCCCAAAATCCTTTCTTTTCAGAATCCCAATAACCGTCTGAGTCCCCAAACGATTTTCCAAAATACCCCACACCATTAACAGTCATAATAAATTCCCAATACAATTAAACATAACACAATAAAAATAATTATCAACAATTAAATTTAGTCTTCTTTTTTTTAGCGTAAGCGAGCAACGATGGAAACTCATCAATACTCCCTGCCCAAAGTCTCACCTTCAAGGTGAAACTGAAGGAGCTGGTGATTCAAGACATCAAAATTCTCCCAAGTGGCATCGTTAGGGGAAAGTCCCTTCCACTGGATCAAAACTTCTCGACCCATGAAATTTGTGGAGGAGCACTGTCGGAACAAAAGGACTTTGATTCAACCCTCAGTTCCTTGTCGGCAGTAACTATTTGGGGAAGTGAGGGAGTAGCTTGATGAGAACCGATCGCTTTGCAAAGTTGCGAGACATGAAAAACTGGATGGATGGATGAGCTCAGTTGAAGGTCGAGTTTGTAAGCCACAGGACCCACTTTAGCCACCACCCTAAAAGGCCCATAGTAGTGTTGGCTAAGCTTCTTGTTTCGACATCGGGCAAAATATTTCTAACGATAAGGCTGTAATTTAAGATAAACAAGGTCATTGAGTTCAAAAGTTACCTTGTGGCGATGAATATCCATTGTTTTCTTCATCTTGGCCTGAGCTCGAAGTAAATGGTGTTAAAGTTCATCTAATGTCGCATCACGTTCGTAAAGAAGAGAATCTACAAAAGACACTGGGGATGTGCCCGTTTCATAACGAATCAGAGGAGGGGGATCCCGACCACAAACTACTTGAAAGAGAGTAGTGTTGGTTGATGTATGATTGGAGGTATTGTACCAAACTTCTGCCTAAGGCAACCATTGAGCCCACACTTTAGGTTTGTCACCTACAAAACAACGCAAGTTTCCACCCATCTGTTTGTGAGTGGCAGGACGTGCTATGCTTGAGCTAAGTGCCTTGTGCTCGGATAAGTTCCTTCTAAAAAAGACTAAGAAATGTTTTACTCCTGCGATACTATAGAACAAGGAATCCCATGCAATTTAACGACATGCTGAATGGATACCGCAACCTCAGAAACTGCACTAAACAGGTAATTGAGACCAATAAAGAGAGCGTACTTACTCAAACGATCGACGACCACGAAGATAGAGTTCACCCCCTCAGATCATTTGGTTAAAGGATCTTTCCCCTTAAAGCAGAGATGCAAGGTTCGAATCCCCCATAGTGAAATTATTGGGGATTGAACTTTGTTGCTGGGAATATGAGACCCAATGATGTTATGGCTCATCGATCGAGGGTTCTGACTGGAAAGAAAACCGACTAAAGTGCGGCGGAGAATCATAACGTAAAAGGTGCCTTTTATATTTTGGTTCCCCGTTGCACGTCACTCGATTTTCTTTTTGGTCAGAACCCTCTACCAGAGAGCCACATGGTAAGTTTCATTCTTCATCAGCAACAAGGTTCAATTTCCAATAATTTCACTCTGAGGGAATCGAACTTTGCATCTCTCCTTTTTGGGAAGAGATCTTTTAACCAATTTATCCATGACATATTTGATTTAAGGATCTCTCCCCACAAAGGAGAGATGCAGGGTTTGAATTCTCTTATGGTGAAATTATTGAAGATTAAAGTTTGTTGCTAGTGGAGTATGAGACCCACTATGTTATGGCTTCCTGGTCAAAGATTTTGATTGGCGGAGAGTTTAGCTGAGTGAAGTGCCACCGAGTGAGGTGTGATGGGAAATCATAAGACAATGGTCAACTATTGCAAATGATATCTGTATGAATTGTGACAATGTATGACATACATTAATATTATATTCTTAATTCTTATCTAATACTAAAATTACTTTTGTCATTTTTTATTGTTATGAACTAGCCAGGAATGAATAGGCAGAAGGTTTTTTTTTTAAAGCTTTTGAGGTAGGGATTTGGGAAATATCCTGCACTTTTACAGCAAATTAAAAGGTTGCCAGGACATGAATTGCATTTATTATTTTATAATGTATTAAAAGTCATGTACCATTGGTCGATATGTATCATTGTTGTGTTGCATTTTTCTTCCGGAGAAAAGCTTTGAGGTTCTTTCTCCCTCACTTTAAGATTCCCTTCTTCTTAGTGAATTAAATATGAGAATCATAAACACGTTATATTTCCAACGTTGTTATTGATATTTGGCGTTCATGATGAACATTTATTTCTTTATATTTTTTGGGGAGTCAAGCTATTAGTAACTGCAGATCATAAAAAATGGAGTTGGCTACCTAGTTGATGGAGATGTGTTCTTTTCTGTGGAGAAATCCCAAAATTATGGTCAGTTATCAGGGCAAAAGCTTGAAAATCATAGAGCCAGTGAAAGTTGATTCACGTAAGAAACATCCTGCTGACTTTGCAATGCGGAAGGTATCAAACCCATTAAAATGACAGTACTGCAATAGTTTTTCCAACAATTCAGTTTAGATCACCCTTTTATGTTTGCAGGCAGCAAAGCCCGGTGAGCCCAGTTGGGACAGTCTATGGGGTCCTGGAAGACCAGGATGGCATATTGAATGCAGCGCTATGAGTGCTCATTACCTTTCATTTCAGTTTGACATTCATGGTGGCGGAATGGATTTGATATTTCCACATCATGAAAATGAAATTGCTCAGAGCCGTGCTGCTTGCAATGAGAGTAGCATAAGTTTTTGGATGCACAATGGGCATGTTACTAATAACAATGAGAAAATGTCAAAGTCATTGGGTAACTTTTTCACTATTCGCCAGGTATAGTTCCCATGGGGGACTATTCTCTCTGTTTTTTAGTGTTACATGATTTAAGACTCTGTTTTAATATGATCTACCATTTACTTCTAGATAACTGAAAGGTATCACCCTCTGGCTTTGAGGCACTTTTTGATTAGTGCTCATTATCGATCTCCTCTTAATTATACAGTTTCTCAGCTGGAAAGTTCATCTGAGGCAATTTATTATATATACCAGGTTTGAACTCTGATCTCCAACCACTCCCTCACCTTCAACTGCTTTACCTTTTCTTCTACTTGATGGGGTGGAATTTATTTTCTACCTTGAGGGTGATTATTTTGGCCTAAGGACCCATTGATGCAACAATAAAATTTTGAGAATCAACTTATCCATTTTAATTTGCGAAGTTTTTTCTTTTGTCAGAGCCATATTAAACATTTGGTTTTGTTGTTCTTTGGATTGGTAGACATTGCAAGATTGTGAAGATGCTTTGTCGCCGTTTCAAGAAAGAATCGCGCAGGAGAGTGGTGGAGCTGCCAATCAGAGAAATCATATTACTCCTGCTCAAGAATGCATCAATGCTCTCCAAATTGAGTTCCAGATGAAAATGGCAGACGACCTGAACACTGCACATATGATGACCGGAGCTTTCCAGGACGCATTGAAATTTATAAAGAGCTCAGTGAATTTGTTGAAGGTACATCTTGGCAATCAATTCTCTTTCTCTCTCTCTGTCTCTATTTGTAAATATCTGTTACTTTTGTGTTCAGAAAAAGCAACAAAAGCAACAACAGCTCATGATGATTCAGTCTCTCATCGATGTAGAAAAGGAGATAAAAAAACGTCATGGAAATTCTTGGACTGTTATCTTCGTCTACTTACTCAGAAGTAACAATTTTTTTTTCTTTAAAATAATATCACATTTGTACTCAAATTTTACATTTTAATATCATATCTTGACATGATATTTATGTGATCAACGTAATCTCTTGTTATAAATATTAATATTATATCATTATAATGTTAGCAATGACTAAATGACACTAGTGTTATGTCAGAATACTTGCATAAAATTAGAGTGAAATATAGCATTAGTATTTTCTTTATTTGTTTTTTATAATCTAGCATCTGTAACTCTGTACTCCATTTGCTCACCAAAATTTGTCTTCTGTCGGATAGGTTTTGCAACAGTTGATAGATAGGGAATTGACTCGAGCTGGGCTTGTGGAAAACGATGTATTAAATCTCATCGAAGAGAGAAGGTTAGCTAGGAAAAACAAGGATTTCTTAAGAAGTGATGCAATTCGGGCCGATTTGACATTCAAGGGTATAGCCCTCATGGATGTGGGGAAAGAAACTCTTTGGAGACCATGCGTCCCAGACGAACCCGAACAAACACACTAATCAACCAGCTACATTAGGTGGACGTGATGAAAAAGGTGGATAGCAAATGTGTGACAATTTATAATTTATTTGTGAGTGGTGTGAGACCTAAAATCGTCCACGGGAAAGCGAAAAGGCTGAGGAACATTTTTGTTGTGACATTTTGGAGCTCTTAGAATAGTTTATATCTTGTAACAGTTGGTGATGTATGATATCAGTAATTTTATAATATATATTTTTCTCTACAATTAATTTTTCCTATATTAAGGGGAAGTTTGGTAACTGTAGAAGTTTTTTTTTATTAAATAACCACTGTTAGGTGTGCTTTGAAAGTAATCAATTATGACAAAAACAGTAATTGTTTGGGTAATTAACTTATTTGGAGTGATTTTTCAATTTTAGTTATGATGATATTATTAGAAAATCAAATTTTGAAAATTATATTTTAATTTATATAATTTTAAAAATATTTTGTATTTTAAAATGATGAAATGAACACTTTTAGGTTAGGAAGATTAAATGTATTAATAACAAATTTTTAAGTTAATGAGCAATTAGTATACTAAACTATCAGAGAATCACTAAATAAAGCAGTTTCAAAATTATGTGCTCAAATTTTTGCCTTCATTTTAACAACAATAATTAATAAATGACACGTTGCAACATCACTGGCAGTTTCCAGTCATGGTGCTGCCGGTGCAAGGCTCAGATGCAAGTTCAGCCCTCCGCCTTCGTCAAAACTGGGCCCTCCATCTCCTCTCGGAAATGTGGGCCCGTTTACATTTCCATGGCCCCAACCTGCTGCTACTCGAGAGCCCAGTTCACTGGACGCCGGAGAATCCATACCCCCACTACCGTACAGCACCGTCCCACCACGGTCAGCGCCGTCGAACGGAAAAGAACACGAGTGTGACACATGGAACGGCGGTGGAGCGCGTGGAACATAAACCCAGGAAGGAGAAGCACCTGCACCGGGTAAAGCGGCTGGACTAGGCGGCAAACAGAGGTGAGCCGGCGTGGAGAAGGCTGATATTATTGGGTTTTTTAAGTAAGAAAGATAAGGGTTCCGGCTGGCTTGTAATTGAGCTCGCTTGAGCAGTTGTCGTTCTTTTTTGTGAGCGTTTTGGTGGCCTCCGAGAGCTTGTGAGTTTGCGAACTCTCTGTTACAGTATTGACACTCGTATTTGCGGTATCCGTGGGGAGGAAATCCGCCGGATTCCGAGGAATTCGATGAAAGTTTAGTTGTGTCTTCTTCTTCTTCTTCGTCTTCTTCTTCTTGGACCTGGAATCCAAAGAGTTTAAACCGCGTGCTTGGGCTGCTATCGTTTTGTTTCATTTGCTAATCTCTCTTGCCACGAGAGAGGGAGACAGGGAGAGAGTAGAGAATGGAAGAGATTGAGATAGAGAGATGAAGGGCAGAAGGTAGACGGCGTCAGAGATTGAAAAAGAAGAAGGTCGTTAGAGAGAGAGAGAGAGAGAGAGAGAGAGAGGGATTGTAACTTGTAAGGGTCTTGCACCATTAGTGGTATGTATTTATACAAGACATATTGGCAAGGTGCGTGCGTGCGTGCGTGCGTGCGTATCTGTGTATGTCTGTGTGTGTGTGTGTGAGAGAGAGAGAGAGAGAGAGAGAGAGAGAGAGGAATTTGCAGATGTGCGTAGGCCATCTTTCTTGTTCATTTTTTGATTTTAGGAAATTCCCTTTTGAGCTCCTAACAACTCCTACGTTTGATATCCACTCTCACTCAACTACAACCCATCTACTTATTTTTCTTCAGGGTTTCCCCCCCTTTTTTCTTGGCTATAATTCTAGAATGCAAGCAACTTGACTGTGACGAGAAAGATGGGTCTTGGGATTTCAACTTTATTATGCATTTACTTGCCCTAATATGTTTCATAATTTCCAAAGTTTAGATATATTTTTGTTTGCAAATTATAGCTCAAAGCCTAAGCTTGGGCAGAATCATCATTCTACATCCTTACTACTGGTATTTCATGAGACAAACATTTATACGAGGGCAAGAGACATGTGAGCAAGTAAAACATCACAATCCCACCTTGCTTGACAAAGACACCGGACAATGTTTCATTAGTAGGATTTCTCATCTACAAGACAGACAAGTTTTTTGTTTTTTGTTTTTGAATAAGAAAGATGAATAAAGTTGTGTGAGCTTAAAACCTAAGTACATAATATTTTACTATTTTATTTAAGAAGAAGTTACAAATGATGTAAAAGTCAAAATTAACTAGAAGTTTGATCGATGAGAACATTCGAACATTAGAAGGAATTATCGTGACTCTATTGAAGGCACAATCATCGAACGTTCAAGGTTCTATGAGAGTAAGTCGAATTTATACTACATTCTTGATGTTTTGCCTATTTCTGAGATAATTAAGTGAAAAAGTAATTTCTAGTTTGTAAACTGAAAATTTTCAAACAAAAAATAGAATCTTTAAACGAAAATGATATATTGCTATTGTGGCTCGGATTTAATACAATCAGTTTTTTTAAAACTAAAAATAAAAATGAATGTGTTTTTAGACAAAAAATGGTCCACACTACGGCACCAAAGAAACTGTGCCAAAGGCCATGCCATCCAAGAACATAAGGCCATAACACTTGATGCATTTCCCAGATTGCACAAAATTGAGATACATGTCGCACTTCAACGCAGGGTACGCGAGGCTGCTTACGTTGGTGGCACGTGGGGCAGGTGTGCTCACATGCTAGGTCTCCGTTCCTAAAGTTTTGGGGCCATGACACTGGCTGCTGGATGGGCACTGCAGCGCCGCTATTTGGAGACCCAATTTAGGCCTATTTCTAGGAGCGTCTCTCGTTCATACTTGACTTGGTTTCTATCGATACTATAGAGTCAAATACATATTTTGAGAGTTTTATAGGAGTACTTATGTGAGTATGATTGTAGATACTGAGATATCACAAGATGATTTCAGTTATTTGGATATTGATTTTTATAGTATCAAGCGATAGATACTGGTTGTTGTAAGAGTTTTATTTATTATATTCGATCGTCCATTGCATAGTTTTCAATTCCTTAGTTTGCATTGAATTTAAGGTTTTATTGTACATTCTTTATATATTTATGCGAGTACTAAGTTTGATTGATCTAAGGGCAAAATCAATATGCTAGTATGTTATGAGGCAACTTACAATGTAATGTTTCTAGATGAAAAACTTTAAACTTTATTAAAATGTGTTATTGTATGTCATGATCATTGGAAGACTGTTTCATTCTCTCTTGACTGCTCGGGGTTCATAAATGACTCATTTTCATTAATGTTTCACTTGACAGTTGTGATAGTATTTTCATTATTTACCATACTATAATCGATTGTTTTCTCATGACTCTACTTGTGGTTATTAGAACCTGTTTTTAGATGACGTTTTTATCCTTTGTAGGCACGACTTGTTTTAAAACACTTCGATACAACCCTTTAAATATCAACTAAAGTATAATTAGCTTATCTCAAATGATTACCTATTTCTCATATGATAGACACAGAGATTTCGAGCAGCCGGTGCGGGATTGAGACCGACATTCTTATTTTAATTTTATTTCTTTTGAGTAATTTATAATTTTTTCTTTCTATTGGGATTATCTTTAGAATTTTATCATAATGGCATACATTTAGTGCATAAACTAATTCATTTGAATTATATTCTTATATTATCATGATGACGACGATGTTTTGGGTCTTGGCTTGTCTGATGTATTAATTGGTTTCGATCTATTTCTCAGCCATATAATCGGCCAAGAGTCGAATGATCCGATCGTCTAAAATGGTAGGATCGTTTTCTGTTTTCATCTCACTTCCTTTTTAGGTCTTGACATGCTGTCATGACCTAAAAGTGAGCCACCAAGAAAATGCTTGGAAGAATGATGGCATTGTTAAAGGCAGTCAACCCAAGACTTGACTTATGATTTGCAGCGAAAGACATTGTCTAGTTGTCAAATCTTTTGGTTTTGGATATTACGCGGAGCAAATCCGAATTAAGATTTCAACATGGTGTAAAAACCCCAAGTATAATTTCAACTGCTCCAACATTTCTCACGTAAAGCATGATGACTTGATCTTACCCTTTATGAAATCTATGGGTATTCCACTAACGTTGTTTACATACTATAATATTCGAAAATCCTATTCCACCAACCTTGCAATATTTAACTTTACTAAAGTTTAAAAAAAAAAGAACAATTTTCTTTTCTAATCTCAGTAAAACCTCAAAAAAAAAAAAAAACCTTGACATCTCTCTAACTCAAGGAAGAAATCCATATATTAGCATTATATTTTTGTTACTTGTTGTTTACATTTCATATAATATAAGTATTAAATACGAAATACCATGACAAGTAAAGCCATTTTCATAGAACTCAAAACATACTTTGAAAATTTGGACACATTTCTCTCTCTCTCTCTCTCTCTCTCTCTCTCTCTCTCTCTCTCTCTCTCTCTAAAGTCAAAAGTATCCTTTAATCATGAACAATTAGAACAGCTTAGATGTATCTAGGCAATAAGTTTAATAGGGATGAAGACAGACAAAATTGAGATCTAAATCGATCGCATCTTCATGGCCCACGTTTTAGCATCGTACTTCACCTGCATATCTGCTTAGATATTCATGTTTCAACTTCACTTCTAAGTTAAAATAATGGCAGTTTCGAGAATAAATCATCAAATTTGTGACAGATACATTTAAGAAACATGCTTTTTTAATTCTTTACGACATTTAATTGAATATTTATTTAAAAAAAAAAAGATGTAAGAGATTTTTCTTTCGACACACTAGAAGAAGTTATGTGATGAGCAGAGGAAATATCGCTTTATCATGCTGGATTCCAGACAAGAGTTGGGTCCCATAGCATTACATCGATGATATATGATTGTTTATGATGTTTGCGTGATTGACGTTGGATTCAATTATTAATCTTTCCTTTTCTTACTTTGGGAGAGATCTCTCCGAATCTTATGAACTACGAGAAGAGAGAGAGAGGAGAGAGAGAGAGAGAGAGAGAGAGAGAGAGAGAGAGAGAGAGAGA
>CM039529.1:18177997-18265493 GCA_022433055.1 Begonia peltatifolia
GAGAGAGAGAGAGAGAGAGAGAGAGAGAGAGAGAGAGAGAGAGAGATGGCTTGTCAAAACTCCAACTCAGGCAAGTAAAATAATTACTAATATGGATGTAGTTGTTCTTTCAACATTGGTTGACCCAAAGTCATCATCACAACTAAAAAATGAGCCACCTTGTCTCCTTCGTTCTATTCATATGTAGCTTTAATTCTAGCATTAATCAAATTATTGCCATGAATGAGTATATGTGGCGGGCATAGTGTGAACGTAAAGACGACCAAATATTTTGTTGATTGTGAAATTCTAACCCATAACAGTGAAAGTGTATAATTTCACGTTACTTGAAAGAGTAAAAATTAAATAATTTTTAAGCATATTTCTCCTACATACTTAGTACAACACGTTTTGACAAAAATAGTAGGTTTCAAGGCTTGACATGAGATTTACACTTCCTTAGATTTTTGGATGCTTGGATTTGGTTTTAGTAGGCCCATTTGAGGTAGAGATTTATTTATATGTTCGACATTGCATGGTTTAAAAAACATTTATTCTGAGATGTGTTCTCATATAAAATGACGTGTTCGTTTTTAATGCTCATCAGTTTTCATATTATTTATGTATTTTTCACTATAGCATGCACATTACTTGAGAGATCATTTTGGTCATGTTAACCAAGTTTGATTGAATCATGTGAGAGTTCATTTTTGTTAGTGCATTCAACTGTTGGTGGGCATGTTTGTTTATTTATTAATTAGAGTAAGGAAACAACTGTATGTGACGTGTCTTTGGGAGAAAAACTCTAAAATTTATTATAGTTGTTCATGGCTTTGTGATTGCTGATTATCATCATCATTATTACTTATGTCTATGACATAGTACGCATGAGTCTGTAAGTGACTTTATTTTTATTAAGATTTTTTTGTTTAACAGTAGAGATTTGTTTTACGTATAAACCACATTATAGTGAAAGTTTTCGACACTCGCCCTACAGTTTGTTTTCTTCTTAGTATTTATGAAATGTTTTATACATAGTATGCTAACATATTCTTTTTAAAATATTACGTTGAATGTAAAACTTTATCTTTATTGAGTTTTGTTGACTCATCATAAACGACCTCTCATTTTGAAGTTTTAGTTAAGGAGATCCTCACCAGGCGAAGTAAGATTGAGCTCGATAGTCATATTTATTCTAATTTGTTCTAAATTTCCTTGAGAGTTCATCATTGGTGAGATGTGACTCTCTTATTATACTTTCTTTTAGTGGTTGCTATTTTAACTTTCTGTTTGCACAGTTAATGTTGAGACTTATATTATTTAACTATCTAAATATCACTGTTGGGTTATTTAACTCAACATTATTGAGCCAAAACTCTATGTTTATATTTGAATATTATAAAACCTCCGCTGCAATATTAAATAACCTATTAAGGGTCTGGTGGTTTGGTTATCTTATGAATTGGGTTGTTCCTTATTTTGTCTTGGGTCTCTCTTGATTCTTAACACAAATCCTTTATATGATGTCATTCTTAACACTTAACCAGATTATTTAACTATTGTGACAAAAATCATGGTTGGTTGTTTGAAGAGAGTAACAAAAGTAAGTGATAGAGTTTTGGGGTAAAAATAACATATTTTCATAATTTTGACATAATGATCCAAAGGTAAGTCAGTTTTCTCTATTTGTATAGTTATCCATAAGAAAATTTTAGATTTTTAAATCAGATTTTAGTTTACTTTAAGAGTAATGAACATGACACATTAATGAACCATAGAGAAATTGATTCTCAGTGTTTTTAAGAGATTCTACTGAGTCAAGTCACGATCTATCCAAAACCTCCGTAGTTTTGTTTGCGCTTTAGAATTTGTGTAAAAAAGTTGAGTTATAATACAAAAATCAAAATGTAAGAGGATAAACTATGTTGTTATGCACGAAAACATGTTGCATTACATCTAGTGTGGGTTAGAATTTTAGGAAAATTAAATTTGTTGAAGAAAAGATTGAGTTTTGGGCGAAACTCGATTTGGAGCAAACTAATGCCCAGACAATTTTAAGAAACCGAAAAACAAAAATTTTGTGATTTGCGTTGAGACATTATTGGGAGTAAAGTTGAGGTGCTTTTCGTGGTTTTCCTCGATATGCGAGGGTATATCAAGTGTTGTGCCGACGCGTTTGAGATCGGGACACAGAGTCATGGCAAACACATATTCACATGTCATGGTAGTTATGCCGCCACCCTCTCTATGGTGCGTCATGGCGTCATAATGTCATGGCATCCCTTTTTAGCATGATGCGATGTTTTTTCTCTTTTTGGATAAATTTATATATTAGCTCATCTGAAATTCAATTTGTTTCTAGTTTAATTTTTTAGTATCAAGTATTATTACGATGATCTTTGACTTTTTACTTATGATGATATTATGATAGATTCTAAGATTTGACTAGATTACTAAACTTCTTGAATATTGGATTTGTCAGTAGATATAGCCTCAACGAGGTAAAAATTTATTTATTATATTTAACAGTGCATACATAGTTTTGAAAATAATAGTCAATTGTTCTTTTTAACGGATGATCATATTAGTCGAGTGCATCAAGTTTGATTGATCCAAATGAGTTTCTTTGTTTGATTGGTATCTTTAACTGTTTGAGAATGTATTTGATTTGTTGTGAATACTTCAACCTGATCAAGATTGTTATGTTATATTGCAATCACCAAATATCGCCTTAACTCTTTATAGCTAGGGCATAGTGTATTCAATGATTGTAAGTTGCTTATTTTCTATTAAAGTCTTATACTATTACAAAAATGATCTATTTTATTACCTGCCATAATATAGTGGATTTTTTTTTCTTCTATCATTTGTCTAGTGATAGTTGGTTGAACCTAATTTTAATAATGTTTTACCATAAGTTTTTCATACATAATTTTATTACATTCATGCTCTCTTATAATTTGAAATATTAAATATAACATTTAGAATCGTTACAGTTCATAGTTAGAGAAACTTTTATCGGTGGAGGCACATGATTGGGTTTGATAATAATCTTATTTTACGCATATCTTTTCTTTAGAGTTTTCTTTTTCGTGACAAATGATTCTTTTGTTAGTATGTTTCTCTTAATTTGAATATTTTGTATATTTATACAATCATGTTTTATTTCTGTATAATCTTTTATATTTTTTTATCATTTATTATTTCGTTATCTGAATATTACTGTTAGATCTATGGTTCATTCCATTTGGGCACTAATTTGTTTTTTCCTTTTATTTCATCTTATCTTTCGTTGCAATACAAATCGGTTGCCACCAAGCGTGTCAATTGGTTTGATCTTATGAGTTAGATCGTCCCTTGCAATACATACTGCATGAGAGAAATTGTGCCTAATGATTTATAAATAAATATCTCTTTCAACGTAAAATCCTTGAGACATATATATATTCATTGTTTTCATCGTTTTAACGTTGTTCTCAAGCAAGTGGGTAAAAGATGTGATGGTTTTGATGACACATGGATGCAATAATTTTCAGATCCCAACTCGGGTTAATGAGATTTAGATTAAGATAGTTCGTCCCACCATGTTCAATACTTGCACATCCATTTTTTTATGCACACTGTGCCTGGATCCAATACTAGTACCCTAAAAGTAGGGTTAACATGTCAATAATTGGAGTTTCTTTTGTTTTATCACCTAAAAACTTGCAAAGGGCTTTTCTGGGTGAGGCTTGAATTATAATTACCTGTACTAGACCTAGTTTTCTTCTTCATTTGAGTTGGACTTCACACATCCCACTTCTAATAAATAATAATTGAGTAAAGCTAAAGTCATTTATATATTAGGTTTTTATATAATTTTTTAATTGTCAATAATTTAAATATTTATATTATATCTGTTAATTTTAATTTATGTATATTATATTTTTTGTTTAATAAGTTGCTTTAACTTGATATTCAATTTTTTTGATATTGACAAAGTTTGAATTTGCAATCGAAATTCGCCGTAAAAGTTTGAAATTAGTTTTAAATGCTTAATTAACAGGAAAAAGTGACATAGATGTGGTGAATTTAATTGAAAAATTAACGACAAGTTCTAATTTATTGACAATTGAAATGAAAAAACTATGCTTGTCAAAAAAATATTTAAGGTATAATATGTAAATAACTAAAATGCTATTGTTTAAATTACAATTTTTCTTAATAATTTAATTTGATTTATTTTATATGATTGAGAAAAAAATTGTAACTATTTTTCTCCGTTCTACCATCTAATTTCTGGTTGATAATATATTATTTTTAATGAGAATGATGGCTCCCTTAGAAAGTTGCTTGATGAAACAAAAAAATATTTATATCATAATATGAATCTTAGTTTTCTTAATCGGTCACGTGCTTATTTACTATTCAACTACTTAAATTTATATAATTGATGATGATTGTATTCAAACAAATAAATGTGTCGTTTAAATTTGCATCCTAGTATGCATTGCCTGTGTGTGACAATTTTAAGTTAATTGCTTGAGCTATAACAACTAGAGGTAAGAAATGAGACGGCCAAACCATGTCGATTTTGAAAAAGTCTACTTCAACAAGCCTATCGAATTAAACGAGTCAACTCTAATGAATCTGGCAAGCTTAATGAGTCGTATCGAGTTAGTTAAACGATCCTTAACGAACTGATAGCGAGTCGAATATACATAAATAATTCAATTTTATATCAATATGTTACAATTTTTTTTAAAAAAATTAGTTAATAAAATTAAATAAATATTTATTATTGTAATGTTAAAATATGATATTTAGTCGTCTAAATAATAAAATTATTTTATTAATATATAAAATAACATGTAATTAAAAAAAAATATTTGAGACGAATCAATAACAAAATATATCATTGTCGATTTGACATTTAAATCTTTAGAAATTAGATATATCTAAACTAAGTTGACATCCATCTAATTGTCTATTATTTGCAATATACCAAAAAAATTACAAGTTCAAAAAAAAAATATTTCAAATTACAATAAAAATAAATAAATAAAAATATAATCTTCAACATCTAAATTTTCAAATTCTTCTAGTATTTTATTATTTCGTTGTTGATTTCTTGTTATGATGTTGTTCCAATCTTTGATGTACATGATTTTCTCTACAAGGTCATGTGCAAGTCTTTTATTCGTTTATTGTAAACATCATCCATGTATAATAAAAACCTATAAAAAATAAAGTTTTTAAATTTTGTTTATATTTTATTAAAAATATCATTAAATATATCTATTTATCAATAAATGTACACGTTAAATTTACAAAATGTTGAAGCACAAGTTGAAAAATAAGATAATAAATTCAAGAACATTCATTTATAGCATAATAAAAAGATTTTAAAAAACAAGAAATATTATCACAATTAGATTTATCAAAATTAATATTTTAAATTTTTTATTAATAAAAGCACAAATAATTTGTCAATATGGTATAATATTTTGTAATATTAAATAAGTTGAATTCTATCTACATCTACATCTATTTTTAATTTTTTTTTGTTTAAATTGACAGCTTTACAAAATTTTTTATATTCTTATTGTTTTGAATTAGATATAATAATATAAGAAATTATAGATTTAATTAATTCAGTATGAGAAAAATCAAAGTCATCCCATCTTTAACAACAAAATTTAAAATATGACACACAAATCTCATATAAAAAAAAAGAATTGTGAATAATATCTAATTGAAAATAATTTATAAAATGAGAAATAATAATATCGTTAGTATTAACATTATCAAGAGTTATACTAAATATTTCATCTCTAATAGAACATTTTCACAATATTGTCACAATATATTTATAAATAGTAATACCATTGTGAGGATATTTATAGTTACGAAATCTATAATTTTTTTTATTTAATTGCTAATATTTATTAATAAAATGAGAAATTAAAACATCTTTTCCAATAACATTACGTGCACTTTATAAGTATTCAAAACGAATTTCACATAATAAATTGATACTGCAAAACCAATTAATCAACAATAGTTCGTAGGTGATGTGAATTTATGATCACCTCCACATATACGAAACTTATAAAAATTCACACAAAAATTATTAAATGATATACATAAAATTAATAACAATATAAAACTGCATAAAAAATAAATTAAAATATATGTCTTTGTTGAATGAATAGAAAAAGTATAAAAATTAGTAAAAACAAGAGGAATTATAGAGCACTATGATGCAATCGATTTTATTTTTCATGCAAATACTCAATTCTATGAGTAATACAATATGTTCATTTCGGAATTAAATGCACAATTTGTTCTTGAGTTTCATCTAAAAAAATCTTATACTTATTGGAGATAAGATCCTACATATAAACCAATCACTTCAACTACACACGAGTAATATTCAATTATGCACATTTCGGTTTTTGGTTAGGTCTTTATAGATTACCGTGGTCTTCGACAACTCAGGTCCAGATTAGGCCTAGATTTCATGCTCCTAGTTTATGGTTTAAAATAGTCACCTACGCTTTCATTATGGTTTTGAATCATTCTTTTGACGAACAATTAATAGTTATTTTTTATATGCTTAAAGACTATTACAAGTTTTGTACTACAAATTTTTGAAAACCATTATCTATTCTTTAAAATTATTTAAAGCAAAGCTGGAAAGTTCTAATCCCATGATACTTCTAGTACGAACAATTCATAGTTTATGATTCCTTAGGACCCAAAATGTTACAAACCCTAATCCTTTTAAAAATGAGTATTTTGAAGTGGAGTGGCTTTAAATCATGTGGGCTTATATTCTATCAATCTATCTATGACTATATCTATTTCTAGGCATGTAATTTAATTTAATATGTAACGTAACATGGGCCAGCCCTAACCTTAGATTTAGTAGATATTTTTATACAACATTTTTTTAAAGAATTTTTGTAACATTCAGGGGCGAGTATATTAGATTGCTAGTGAAGTGGGAGACACTCAGACGGCCAAATTAAAACTCACCCACGTAACCATGTGACCCACATACGTATCTAGTTTAATGTAAAATATGGCTTTTATTTTTTAAATATTGTGATTATAATACAAAAAATATACTTGTACACACATAAACACATATAATATTGTTTGTGGGACAAAAGATAATCATATAATCACTACCCTAACATGTAATCCACATTCATAAATAATTTATTAATAAGAAAAATTAGTACACTCTTTTCGGGGTTCTAAGAATTCTATTTGATAAAATTGCCAAGTCATTATCGTGGAATAAATTGGACTATTTTCTTGTTAATTTTACTTTAAATTTTATTTTTTGGATTTATGTATATTTTTTTGGATTCAAATTATTTTTAAACAAAATTAATTTCGAACTTTGAAATTTGTTCAATTTAAATCATAAACTTTTTTGAATAAATTGAATTCCAAATTTGCAATGTGAAAAGACTCTAATATTGCGATTAGGGTCTGCTAGTTTTTATTCTGATAGGGGCCTAACTGAATTGATATTATTATACTTAAATATACATGTTTTTTAATTTTGATTTAAAAATTACCAAAAAAAATCAAAACGACCAAACCCGGTCCAAACCAACCTAAAACTGGGTCCAAACAAACCCAAATTTGAATCCAAACGAAGCAATCTAAAACTGAAAATCGAAATGGAACAAAACCAAACAAAAACGAAAAATCAATGCGAGATTCATTTTGTTCATTGTACAAAATTTAAGGTTTAATTTATACTTTACCAAATAAAGAAATAACAACAAGTGACATCTCCTCCATGATGTCCCTTAACCTGTTTTTGGGATGAAGAGAGTTAAGTTTAGGTCGACCATTTGAATAGTGCAAGTCAATGTTTGTATTCTAGTTAAACAAAGCACTCATCGAACCTAGTCAATAGGGTAAAAGTTGGTCACAACCTTAAATTAAGAAAGTACAAGTATTTTACTCCTAAGTTAAGAAAGTGATTTGTTAAAAGAAAAAGTCACTTTATCCTTAACATTGAGGTGTATTACCTACTTTACCTCTTTTTTTTTGTCTTATGTAATAACAAAACTGTAAAATTAATAACATATTTGTTTGTTTTCCAAGTGACTAAACGTGGGAATCTACCTAAATTATCAAACATTAAAACATAGATTAAATACAAAGCAACTCATCATACAATATGTTGGTCAGCATGTGGAACTTTGGATCTCTTCAACAGAAGCTTTTAGCATTTCCTGATGATAATGTTATTTTAAAACATCCTTAGACGGAGCAAACCTTGGATTCTGAATTACTTTGTCTAAATGAAAGAATCCAAGAAGATCCATTTGTTCTCATCCATTAAATACATTAATTCTCAGCTCCACATAGATCAAACAAAATAAATATAATTTAATAATTTCTCATCAATAATATTTAGTTATTTCAGATATGTTGTGTCACCATCAAAGGGACCCGATACAAAATATGGGTATTATTTTATATTCAATATTATAAATTAAGAAAAGTAAGGGAAGCATGCCAAGTGTAAAGCATTTTTTAAAAACGTACTTAATAAACCAGAGCAAGTTTTGAAAAGTTTACTACATACTTAAAATAGACTCTACTATACATTAAAAAAATTACAGTAAAAATAGAGTCACTCACAGACTTTAAGTACACAATGTCATAGACATATAATAATAGCGAAACTCGACGATTGTTAGAGCCACAAAAATTAGACACTGATAAGGTTTTAAAATTTTGTACTCATGAACATGACACCGTCAATTGTCTTATTATTCTAGTTAACACATACAAACACATTTTTTTAATGATCGAATGTGTGTAAAGAAAACAAAACCCCTTCACAGGTTGATCAAATTTGGTTCACGCGACCAAGATGAACAAATTAAAATGTGTATGCTCAAAATAAATATTTTCATAATTTAGTAAAACCGGCTAGCCACAAATTTGACATGTCATTTTATACGAGAGAACATCTCAAAATAAAGTGTGTGAAAAAAATAATATTGGACATAAAATAACGGACTACCACTGACAAAGTCCAATATCGAAATTCAAGTCCCACAGTCACATGTCCAAATAAAAGTTATCAGTCTTTGTACATAACCATCATACTATCTCTGGTTAGAAATGAGATTCCATTATTAAAAAAAACGTTTAGGCTTAAAGTGAACTAATAATGATTGGGTAGAAAAATAAATTTTTGGTAAGAAACTGAGTCGCGAATCAAACCATATTGAGCCATGACTCAAAAATTATCAAAACAGCACGATCAGAGAGGGTTGGGCTGCAGCCCAACGACCAAGGGTGCGGCTTAACACCTTCTACGCTGCGACATGGCATCATCTCTTTTGATGCCGGTTAGAATTTTCCCTAAATTTTCAACTCAACTTTCGACCCAAAAAAGAAGTACAAATTTTCACAAATATTTAAAAGCATAATTTTCATCCAAAAGTTTGAGCTTTTAAACTCGGATTATGGAAATCATGTTAACATTCCAAGAAGAAATTTTCTATAACGGAGAACCTCCTGGTTGACTTTTGAGTTTTAATCTTGTAAATTGATTATGAATTTTTACAAAGAACTTTCTTACGTAAAACTTTGAACTTCACAAAAAATAAACAAATTAGATTCTTACCAACGCAAACTAAATTAGGCTTCTGATCACTCTCATCAAAACGTCTTTCAATTGTTATAACCCTAACCTTTCATCCACAATAAAACCTTTGCATTACGATCTAAATTCTTTTATAGAACCAATACCCAGAGAGAGAAAAAAATAGTCTGCTTACTCTACTCCTTTCCAGTCGATCTCTGCTCGTGCGCTGCTAACCCAAAAGCAAAATCTCTTATGAATGGCTTGGTTGTTGGCTAGAATACTTCTAGAGTGAAAAAAAAAAGGAATTGAAGAATAAGCAAGGTAAGAGGGAATGAGTGATAAGGGGAAATAGAGAAAGGGAGAAGTAGAGTTTTCTTTCCTTACACTTAACTGCTTGTTAAAGGCAAATTGTAGAGTCCTCTGTTGCAGTCAATGTATATTGTTCGCTATAGATTTATTTTTAGGATCAACCCAAAATACGTTGTATTAGATAAAAAGTAGAATTTTGTTTATAAACAACTCAATTTCTAATTTCTCAATTAATGTGGGATTTATGCATCCCCCACTGGTATGATTTGGACCCTCACAATCAATAGAATCTTGAGTCGTCATTGTCTTTACAAGACGAACTGTCACACAAATAAATTTCCAATTTAACAAACTAAATTCCTACTACCATACACAAAAATTTTTCGGTTGTTATATGTTGTGATCTATTTAGATTACTTATTTAATAATAATGTTACGTTTACTCTTTTAAAATACTCACTGGTGTATCTAATGATTGGTGTAGTTAATGTAATAAATTAATTATTTATAATATATTACATTAATTACATCAATCATTTCTTGACACAATAAATGAGTAATTTAATATACTAGAATAAGAGAGTATTTTATTTAAACTATTCTTCAAAATGGACATTCTAATTTTTAGGGAAACATACAACTCTTAGAATAATTTGACATTACCAGAATTAATTGTTTATTAATTTTATTTGTAAAAGTATCAGTCAAGGTTAGTGTTTAAGACATGAATTGGGTTAGAAAAGCAAATAATAATTATTTTGATTTTTAAATATTCAATGAAAAGTATATTTTAAACCAAGATAGTGGGAAGGTTTATCTTCTTAAATTGTTAACTTTTGACCATAATTCATATTACCCATCATGTCTTCCTATATAAGAGTTGACCCACCTCTTAACTTTCTCTTAATCATGAGTGGCAAAAGCACATAATTTACTGACAATTAGTTCAATAACTCCATAATTACACTAAAGCTTTATTAAGGTCGGCCATTATTAAACTCTGATCTCAGAACGTATCATAAACAATATTTAAGATGTACTTAAACTTATTTTAGATAATTAATAAGTATAAGAATTTGCAGAATTAAACTTAGAATGTTATGATCAAACTCCATCCAACTTTAACCTCTCTTATGACTTCAGATTACATATGAAGCAAAGTGTCATTATAGACAGTCTAGTGTAAGGTGATACCACGATGGATAAGGTCACCCTTACACTTTATAAATAAGAGAGAGAGAGAGAGAGAGAGAGAGAGAGAGAGAGAGAGAGAGAGAGATTTGAAATTTCAAAAAAGAAAGTGCACTTTTGTAAGCCCAAATCAAAGAAACGAACCCTCAGCTTTGCGTTGTAGTCTTTGTTTTCAGCACATAATATTTAAATACAAATCACAAAATAAAAAAAAATACTAACATTTACCTGAAAAAAAAATCTAAAACAAAAGAGATAAATTCATTTATCTCAAAATCGAAGATCAATACCTGTAAAAACGGGAAATTTATTTTTAAATTTTGATAATTAAATATACTTACTGAAATTTATTACCTCAAATGCAACCAGTAAATAATTATATTAAAGATATATCTTACTAAAATTTATTATTTCAAATGTCTCGAGGGACATGGTTGCTATATCATGTATCTTTTCACTCTTGCCTATTTTTGCATTTGGTGAAAAGGGAAGGCGAGGGCTTTCGAGAAAAGAGAAGGGTGTCTAAAATTGGTGGTTTGTCAGCAAATCGACAATTCTTAACTTAAATCGTACAAAAATTATCAAGGATTATCGTTGGTAGGTCAAATTATCCATTGGTTTCGTAGTCTTTGTTTGATCTGTTTTGTCGCAATACAAATTTTTTTATGTGATCCAAACGTAATTAAAGTAATCGAAACCTAATAGAATTTATTAATCTCCACGGTCGATTAACCAATCTCTCATGTACAATCATATCTCATGTTGTACATGATAAATTAATCTCTATTTCTAGACATTTCTATCTTTATTGTCTAGCACTAATTACATGGATTACACTTGTCATTATATGAAAGCTTATAATGTTTAGATTATTATACCGAGTCATATGATATTTGTCATCATAACATATAATATCAAGATCTATATGCATGTAAAATTCTATTATCAAGTGCAACTAATTTTATGTACAATTATTGCTAGAAACTCTGCGCGTCATGGCTTAAATAGTTGGATCCTATATTTTACTCAGTCCATTAAAAGGCGGAGCCCAACCATTTTCAACATTCTGATTTTGTGACTTTCTTAGGAGCGAGCCATAAACTTGTGTACACTTAAACTGATCAAATGGAAGAGGCCCAAGTTGGAATACCATCTATGTTTCTCTCCCGTGAGAGTAAAATAGTCATTTCTGGGATTCCCATTTAATTTTTTTTAGAATTTAATGACCTGAATTCTTTTAACACGATCGATAAGACTGCATTGAGTATCTCGTTAAGGGTTTTTGCTCTACTTGATAAAATTTTATAAGCTTAGGTCACAAAATCCGCTATTGTATTTTTATCTTCTTACTGAATATTTTTCGTTATACGTTGGTTTTTTTCTAAAAAAGTTTTTCTAGATTAAATCTTGGTATTTCGTTTAGTTTAGTTTTTTTTTTTTTTTTTTTTTTTTATTGTTTGTTTTTTGTGATTGGTATTAGAGCTTTTAATTTCAAGAATTTCTTGAATCTGTGTTTCACAATGGGTCGAAACAGTGAACTCTGGCGGTCAAATCTATGGAGATCCTCATATCGAACAATTTTTACATATTGTCAGTCGGAGATTGCACAGATTTAGCGATAAATCCTTCTTCTATCTCCATCCTTGTTTAATCTTGATCAGTATTTTGAAAGTTTCTTTGGCGATTAGGTTCATTGTTGTGGTCATCAGTCGCCAGTTTTCTCCTACCTTACTTCTCCTCATCGTCAACTTGGACTACTGGGAGTTTTAGTTCTGACTTTTACAGGTTTTTGACCTACCAGAGATTTTTGGGGCAGTTTGGATTTTTTTTTTTTTGCTTTGAAAATTTTTGATTTTTCATATTTGAAAGACCCTGCATGATCGAATTTCTGTGGACAAATTAAGTTCTTGAAATTCGTTATTTTTTCAATTTCGTTATTGCCGGCTGATATCTAATATTTTTATTTTGATTTCTTAAAAAATTGGTGGACATAACTCATAATTATTAATGCAATTCATATAATTTATTACTTTTATAATTTATTAGATTAATTTTACTTTAATTACATTAATAATTGTAAGACATATCAGCAAGTTTTTTAGAGATCAAAATATAACATTATTTTATCTGTATTGGGTGTCAATTAATTATTGCAGAATATTTGATCTTTTTTTGGCAGTATTTTTGTTCAAATTCCAAATTTATTTGTTCAAAGTTTGAGAGATTTGTAAATTTATTTCCCAGGATTTTATCTGATATTAACTATTCATGGTTGATTTCGTTATCGTGTCAATATTTAATTTTCAGAGCATTTTCTAAAATATCTAAATTTTGGACAATAATTTTTAGATTTTTGGGATACTGTATTTTACGGGCTGTTTTCTGATTTTGTTTCGGCCACACACAGCTTCAGTTTCTTTTTTGTTTTTTTTGTTTTTTGTCTTTTCAAATTTTAGGCTTTATTTTTGTGTTGAAGATATTTATTGAAGTTTGTAATTTTAAGTTAGATATTCTATCCAAGTATACAATTTTGGGCGATGAATTTTGTCTTTCCATTATCCGGCTTGGTTTTAGTAGTATCCGCTTTAAATTGTGATATATATTTTTTAATCAGAATTCAATATTTCCGTTAAGATAGAATAACGAAAGTGGAAGTGTGTTTGAAGAACATGTTTGTTAAGACAAGCTATGTGCGAGCTCGTTTATATTGATTTGGATGACGTTTTATTGGATCTAGAAAAAATTTTGAATTTGTCATTAAGAAATTTAAATCTTAATGATCGTGATTTTTTTTTTGGATCTGATCAATTGGTCTGCATTATTGATCTTTCTTTTAGAATTTCATTAGAAAAAAAAATTGTTAACTGCATCAAATTATTTTAAAAATAGAATTTTTTGAAATTTAATGTTCTAAATTCTCTATCTATTAATTATTGTTTTCTGTCTTCTTAAAAGGCATTTTAACCATCTGAATATTTAGGTGTTGACACCAAATGATAGTCTAATTTCGAGTATGGTCTTCTTTAAACCCCGTGATTAGGGAATAGAAGAATCCCCAAAATTTCCTATCATTAGAATCTTGTACAAACACTTGGTAGAATCCCTCCAAAAGCACAAAAAAGGGATAAATTATGAGACAATTGATGTCAATATAATGAAGTAATATTTAAGCAAACATTATAGATGATCCTCTTTTGTACGTGTGTGATGACTGACTGTAAACCAGCTCAGCTATCACCTAACATTACCCCGTCTGAATAGGCAATGCACAGGTTTCAGTTACTTTTACAAGCGCAACCTAGTTCTCTCTCCCTCCTTACCCTAAATCCCCAGCTTATGCTTTCTAGGGTCCAAAGCAAATTATATATATACACACACACACAAACACGTGCATACGCACATATACACATCAAATTATAAAATAATTGTCAATGAAACAAGAAAAAGCTTTTATATGAAAGAAATGTCCTTAATTAGCTTGAGTAATGTTAAGTTTACTCCGCACTTTAAAATAATGATCATTGATTAATGCAGGTAATAATTTTTTTTCATTATTTATAATTAATTTTGATTAATACATCAATTAATGAGTGATACGTAACTATCATGTTAAAAAATGAATTTACAGCGTAAAATTAGAAAGTAAATATAATATTATTCAATTAAATGATCTGAAAAATGTTTTATATTTTTCTTACATTGTAGACCACAAAATTACTTCATAATGTTAGAAAATCATTAGTTATTATCTCATTAATTACGAATTTTATTTGTAACACTGAGTTTAACCCTAGATTTTACAATTTTTTTAGCTACCTAATTTGATGATGTCCACCTTGCAATGATGGAAGTCACAATGAGCATGAATGAACGCATTGAACCAGCAAAGAAATAATTGAAGAAAAGGATAAAGTTTCAATCTTTTTTCCTTCGTGCAATAATGTCAGGAGAATCCAAAGGGGTGAACAAAGTGAATATGACAATGCGGAGAGATGGAGACTCATCTACCACCCCACTAACAAGATTGCAACTTTGATATTACTGTACTTGCAATATTTTGTTCTGTGGCAAAAATTTATATAACTTTTATCCTTCATTTTTATTTTAAAATAGTCTGTATTAACTAAAGATGTAATCTTACTTATATAGTTTACTCTATGATTATATCCAAATAATACGAGATTGTGATCTCGTTATTTAACCCAATAAATCCTCAAAGAATTAGTCCATCACAAAGATATTGTCGGCACTCTAGGACCCGCCAACGCTTATGAAAACCTGGGTCGATTCTCGAGTTAAATTCTACACAATTTTAATTACAAATTTTATCCCAAAACGTGTATCTTGGTATAACAAGATAACTCTATTTATATATTTATTTTATTCATATTTTTTAAATTTGGAAAGATTATACACTTCTTTTAATATAGGCTAAATAGGATTCCCGCTGGGAGTGGCAATTAACTACCATTATTGTACGATGTGATGGAAGATTCTTTGTAAAAATCAAACCATTCTTGACTTAACAAATTTCTACATATATAATATGAATATTTTCAGGCCATTCAAAGCTCATCTCTACCGGCTTCAATAATTAAAAATAGTACCGGATAAATATCATAAATTCAAAACATAAATTATTTTTAAATGAATTAAAGAAAAAAAGAGAACAAGTAAGATTTACAACTTTTAAAAGATTAAAAAATCCCTAGAATTTTTATTAAAAGACTTCAAATCATAAAAACAAACATAGAAATAATCGAGTTTGAGATTTATAAACCTAAACTAAAGATATTATAGAGATTAGGAAGAACAAATTATTGAGAAGAGAGAGAGAGAGAGAGAGAGAGAGACATAGCAAAATCAAGATCAATTTCTAGATCAGTAATTCAATGAGAAATAGTTTTAACGAGGAAGAAATAGTTCGTGAGACTTTGAATAAGCATGTTAAAACATCAAAGATTAAGAAAAAAGAAGCATATAATCAGACAAAATGCCTGTTTCAGATGATTAAAATATACAAACAGTAAGAAAATTCTGAGACATAATTTCACATATTATACTGCAAAAGTCGTCTTGTTTAATTAGAAGATTCAACAGACTTGGGAGAGAGAGAAGTCACGGAGTTTTTGGTGGGCATTGAATTCGATCTCTTCATCCAGGCCGATGAGTTTGAGCGATGAAACCTGCACCTGAACGAGCCTTCATGCGTGGTCGGCGAGCACAAGCACTGCCCTTTCGGCGAACTAGGCGGCCCCCTTTCCGCTCCTGCTCCGCCATTTTTGGGTGAGGTTGAGACTCCTGCGCTCATACTCTCTTTGCTTCCCATTTCTCCAAGAAATAGGCAATCTACTCCCGCTTTCTATATATATTAATTTGACACGTCATTTTCACTTTTTCTTACATGGAAGAAGATGAAATTTTCATGATTAAATGAGAAAATAAATTGAACCAAGCTTATATTTAGAAAGTTTTTAAATAAATGTGTCAGAAATATTTTCCCTTTAAGTGAATCAATTAATATTCAAAAGTTACTCTCACACGTTAAGAAATTTTTTTGGTCTAAAATTACACAAAGTAGGAGCCTCCTTAGATGAATTGATGTGCATGGACATCGAGTCCAAGAGTTCCGGGTCTTGGTAGAACGATATGTTCCTTTTGAACTGAAATTTGCACCGTTTTGTTCTTGGTTTTGAACATATATGTATAGTACTAGTTAGAGAAGAAAATTCTACTTATCATTCACTTTTAATTCTCTCAAGTGATTAAGATTATTCACTATCCTTGTATGGATTAGATTATCACAATTAACAGAATATTGGGTCGTCTTTATCATCACGGAACAGATTGTCACAATCTTCCTACCTTAGCAGTCTGACATCCCCACTGGCCAAATTTTAGGTTGGGTTATACATTTGATACTATTTGTAAAGTCTTCGGTTATTCTAATATAATATTATTCGTTTTGTGTCGACCCACACGATTTTGTTATTAATTTTTATTTCAAAATGTGTTGTATTAGTTAGGGAGGAAAACTCTACTGATAGAACATTCATTTTCACTTCTCCAAATCAATGTCATATAGGCATCTCTTGGTATGGGTTGGGTATTTACAATTGTGAGAATTTATATCATTATTGTTTTCACAAGATGAGCTGCTGTACATCCATTCATATTATACTACAATATAAAAAATATGGACAACAATAATATAACAATAAAATGAAAATAGGCAATGAAATTGAACATATAACACATAGATGTACATAGAAATCTTACACCATAAAATCATGCATAAAAAAGGAAGAATTCGTTATATCCATGATGATTATAAGAGAATGTTTTGCGACCATACCAAAATATAGTATAACACTAAAATTATTAATGCATAATAAAGTATCCACGCAATATGGTCAAATCCCACTATAGATCATTAAAAAAAATCGTAACATAGTTTCATACCACAATCTTCTCAAGTCAAGAGAAACATATTCGAGTCACCAAACTCTAAAAAAAAAACCTATAAAACATTCATAAAACCCCTTGTGCGCGATGTAATACCTAATCTTTTTACTACAAAACTGAAGAAATAATAATTGGAGATGTATTTCAGATATTTTTTTTAGAAACCAGGGTCACACACGTAACGTGAAACATGTTACGTAATTAAGTGAAATTGATAAATAGATTTCATGGATGATTCAACTGTATAAATGAAGAAAGGGAGATGCATGTGGATATGGCAGAGTCAAAAGTGTGAGGTGAGGAGTGGAAATAAGAATCAAGTGGTGACGTTTGATTTTATCTTGTTTGTCTTTTACTATAAGGGTCATTTCCAAGTCAAAGAAACGACTCCGTTTAAGTTCCCAATGGCAATGGCCAATGGGTATGGTCCATACATTTGAATAACAGTAGCTTCCAAAGAATTATACATGACATAACATTTCAATGGTTCATGTTAAACAAGGAAGAAGGATAAGCTTGTTTAAATCAAAGCACCAAAACATCAAGATGAGGTTTGTTCTATATAATATTGCAAGGATAGGAATGGGCTTGATTATCCAATTGATGGGGAATAGGATTTGGCCTCGTCTGTTAGACTTTTAATTATTTACTTTTGTTTTTTTAGTTTGGCTCTAATTTATCTTTGAAATAAGAAAAAATAAGGAAAAGGATGGATTTTGAGAGTGAAATGTAGGACTATATGAGATTGTAGTATAAATATGAGAGGCGGAAGAATAGAAAGACTTGTTGATGATGGTAATAGTCTACAAATTGTTTATGGACATCGGAGAAAGATTTTGGAAAAATAGCCATCTTTGACATGATCGAATGCTCTGGTCGCAGATGGATATTAGACTACATAGGAAGAACCCAAACGTCTGTTTAACCTCTTAAACTATGTCATGGGTTTGAAGTCAGATCACTTATTGAAATGAACAAAGAATCAATAGATTAGATTATAGAGCAAGAGCAAATAATTGGACATGATTTATGATATGGTTTTAGCAAATCATTGTGGTTTGGGTTGGTAATCTGAGGGACTAGGTTTAGAATAAAAAGAACTACGAGTTAAATTAATGCAATGAGCTTAGTAAATTAGATAATGGAGAAAGAGCTAAACTATGATATGAGTTTAAAGTATGGGTTCTAAGGGATGTTGTCATGTTGATCCATCTATGACCAACTTAAGGGGAAATATACAAGGTCTCGTGACCCACCTTTGCATATTAGTGAAGGTATGTTTGAAAAATGGAACTAATGATTTTAGGATCACAATTGAAATAGAAATAAAATCTATTGTGTTTAAGTTAAAGAGACACACAAATATGTTTGGACGTCCCATGTCAAAATTTTCAATTATTCTAATGATCATCTGAGTACGATGAATGGTGAAAAGTCAGATGAAATGATAGACTTATAGTTAGAAGACATAATGAGATTATCAAATCACACTTAAAAAAATTATATCCAAGTCATAAGTTATAATTAGAAAGTTTTTACATAAGTTAACTTTCTTTAGTAACATGATTAGCCAAGATTAATGCACTTACGGAAGGCCAAAACTTCAATGATAAGGAATTACATGATACCCGAGCAATCCAAAAATTTTAAATAAATAAATTTTTTTTAATATATATATATATATATATATTTTTTTTTTTTTTTTTTTTTTTTTGCATTTTTGAGCTGAAAATGTTTTGTAGTTGACTCAAATTTCTATGAATAATCACCGTATAAATTTGATCATTTTTGGTTAAGTGATCAAAATCTAAAAATATATATATATTCCAAGATTTAAACACTGATTTAATATATATGTATATATATTATAGCTTATAGGATAAACAATAATTTAAAATTAATATTTGAGATCATTTACCTATTTGATCTTAAACTTTTTTCTAGAAAAATTGAACTTTAAGTTATCAGTTATTTGAATTTTTTTCGTCAATTTATTTGTCAAATCCAACATGTGTTCATCACGATTTTCCCTGAATCATGTGTTTTAATTCGATTGTGAAACTCACTTGCAATTTCTAATCTTATTTTGAACTATATCGATTTCTTATTCAATAATTTTAAACTCTTAGAATCACAGATATAGTTCAAAATTGGATTAATATTGCTCGAGAAATTACAAATCAAACTAAAGAACCTTATTAAATAAAAAATATGGTATACATATATTGAACTTAATGAATAAGTTGATGTCAATATCAATATCAAAATAACTAATAGTTGAAAAATAGAGGTTTGTTTTGTTAAAAAATAATATAAAGTCTAATTTGTAAATGACCCTAAAAATAAAGAAGAAGAGGGTGAGGGAAAGAGGGTGGGAAAAGGGTGAGAATTTAGCATGGATTTCACATACGGTGTGTCAGGATCTTCGTTCGGTCTTTGACAGTATGAGATTTCTAAATCAAATCTCATTAGATTTTGTCAAGTTTTTCATATTAATCGGAATTTGATTTCAAGCCTAAAAATTCAAAAATCGTTAGTTTAACTATTTTGGTCATTTTTGAAATGTAAAGGCATATGTCTGAGTTTTAAACTTAGTTGAGATGAAATTGGTGGAAGAATCAGGGTTTTTTGAACTTCCATTTTGTTAAAAACCCATGCATGTTGTGGCCCAATATTGTAGCGCCGTGACACTAATGATTTGTGGCATTTTTTGGGCTAAAACGTTGTTAGCGCCGCGACAAATATGGTGTTCTTCCAAAGCACACAAATGCATGATGGATGTCGTGTTGCAACATGTTCTATCTTACAACATATCAATTTTTATGTCTATGTATGTTGGTTTTGCATACTTACTTTCAGTACACATGGTATTTCATTTTATATACCAAACATAATTTTTGGTTATATTGAACTCATGATCTAGATCGTTTGTTTGATGTGCACATTTTTCTTTTAGAGAGAGTTTTTACATATTACACATGATATGTATGAAGTGACATTTAACTGGCGGGTTGGCTACAATGGCTAGCCAAGCCTGGCCCGATCCCATGTGGTGGGCAGAGCTGAGACCAGAGACTAGATTTGCAAGCCCACCAGAGACCAACTAGGTGATTCTCAAACAAGCCGGCCAACGAATCGACTCGTTGGCTCAACAGGCCAGACTTGTGAGCAACATGGAACAGATGAAGTAGAACCAAAAGCAGATGAAGACGAATTAGGGGAATCGGCAAAAGATGGAGTCTCGTCGTCCTTGTCGTGTTCAAATCGATCAGACCACCCATGACGAACTTGAACCAAAGAGGATTATGTCGAGAGACCAGTCAGAGCTTAAAACTAAGCTGGAAAAGCCTGCACTTTCAGAAGAGGGTGCCAGCCAAATGCAACCTCTACCCATTGCCAAAAGAGGCTCTCTTTCAAACCCATGAATAGGGGTGGGCGTGGTTTGGGTAGGTTTGGTTCCAAGGCGAAACAGAAACATGTCTGGATCTTACGGGGTTTTTATCCCGGTCTCGAAACCAACTCTGAGAGGAACCATGGGGCGATGAAAGGGGATGAGTGGTTTGGCATTTAGGGTCGAATAACCCATGGGCTGACCCTTGGGTCTGTTCTCCATGATTCGACCGATTTTTGCCTTTTGAAACCACAGTGGATCGAGGTTCCAATGGTGGAAGGACGGGTCCCAAATTGAACACCGTGAAAAACTGATCAAAACTAGATCGAAAACGTCAATCTAATCTGATTTTGCAATATCAGTCTGATTCTGTCCATCCTTACTCATGAAGACCTTTTCTCTTTATTCTGTGCGCTAGACGACTTTTGGGCATCAAAAACAAAAATCTTAGCCATATCTAACAAAAGCAGAAGAAGAAAAAGACTGAATTTTAATGAAAAATTAAAAAGTAAAATTTGAAATTGATGTTTGTACATCAGTGAAATTTCCTTGTAAATCAGTGAAATTTCTTAAATTGGGCCCGAGTACTTTCTGTATGTCATGATTGGTTGCTCCTCTCTCTTGTACTCATTCAGTTACTGCGGTGAAAATTTCATGAGTATTTCTACGCGATTTTATTTTTTTCACAGAAAATGGTAGTGCAGCTATTTTCTATTTAGTCAGGATATAGCATGTAACCCTATTTTTTTTTATTTCTCCACCAATGGTCCACGGAACTACTAGTTCTTCAAAAGTATAATATTCTCTCCTGATAAATTTAAAGTCATTTTTCTTATACATTAAGAATAAGTAGTAGGATTCTCGTTGTTGTTACCAAAACAAGTGTAGCCTATCTTGTTGACTATTTCATTTCCCTTTTTTCATTTTGTTTAGATAATTAATATTAGCTATTACACATTTTTTTCGTTGCACAATATTTCTATTTGTGTCGTTTGCTATGAACCACGGACCAAAAATTTTGAGTTGAGTAATCAGATCCTATCAAGTAGTTTAATCTGGCATTTCTATTTTGTCTCATCTCCTAAGTATTGGCAATACTAATTTACATGTTTGAAACATTAGTCATGACCAACTAATTAATTTCGACGAAACTAAAATTAATAAAATTTACTTCTTAACCGTGAGAACTAGTTCTACTAATATTACAGTTTTCACATATTTGTTAGTCTGTCATTACAACAAATTTGTGTAAATCATTGGTAATTATTTATAATTTGTTATAATTATAATATCAATTGAAGTATACATTTGGGCTCCCCATACTAGAATTAACCCAGCACTTGGCTTATGGTCTAATTAACTACTTCCTCAATTCGTCTCATAATTAATACTTAAAATGCAATTTTTTCTACTTCTAAAGAGTAACTAATTCATGACCAATGTATTTTAATTCAAAATAATAACATTTTCCTTTAAAACAAAACCATTATATTTTTTTAGGTATTTGTGATATCATAAGTTCCAAATATTGCAAGAAAACCCAGTTATCCAATATATTTATTTGTTTTCTTGTAAGCCACCAATAGTGTAGACAAATGAACGGGCCAGGGTCTCAAAACTGTAGCAATTTGAGTTGGAAAATGCAGGCTGAGCTAATCCTAATATTTGAGCTCGCAAGCCCCCCTGGCCCGACTCTTTGGCTAGGCTAGCACCGCCACCACCAACCATGCTCACCCCACTCAGGAAGATTGTTTAGATCTATAAAAATAACTTTTCAGAGTATTTTGTATGATCTCAAGATATTACTCAAACTAAGGGACCTCGAGTCATCATTACAAGTGCATTTGAACGCACTTCTTTGCGACAAAATCACGATGGTTAGTGCTTCAATAGTTATACATAATTCCATTAGCGTCACTCTCATTGGTGAATTCAAGACTAAATATTCATTTACTCAAAAAAAGAAAAAAACAAAGATTGATAAATCAGCACCATTATAATACGATCGAGCTTCGAAATGTAAACATATTTAGTTCAAAACCCACCTGTGAATTGAAGCAAAAACTCGATAGAAAAATAAATTCAGCAGAAGAACCTGAGAAAGTTGACTAGAAAATTAAATAGGAAATTGTCTTGACGAGTCAAATCATGCCTTACTAATCTTTGCAAGAAGATGTTTTGAGGAAGAAGATCACTGTAATATAGAACGGTGGAGATCAGGGCGGAAGGCTCCCTCAGAGAAGATACTATTCTCACAATTGTTCTGATTAATAAAGCAGCAAGACCCTGCAAAAAACATCCAAAAAGAATAACTAAAAATAAAAAATATATGAGCTTATAATTAGATAAAACCCTTCACAAAGATTTCAGAAATAAAGTATTGTCGGAAATCAAGAAAGAAGCTTTTCTTCGTACCATAGTTCTCAGTTACTTAGAGAGAGAAGAGAGAGAAAGGAGAGATTTGTGAAGTAGCATTTGTTGCTGAAGATATTGAGCTATCATTCAGACCTACTCGTCCATCTTTGGTACAGAGAGATGAAGAAGACGAAGTCAATGAAAGGAATATTAGGTGTATTAAACCCTAATACTTGTTAACGTTGTCAACTCACACTAACTTCATTGTTTTTAGGCTAAAAACCATTTTAAACGTCAATTTTCTTTAAAAAAAAATCCTTCAAGTACCGACTCCGCGAAAACAAATATCAAATTATCAAAAACTTAAAAACCTAAATTTCGAGAGATGACCGATAGCCCTTATTTTCATTTTAGAAATAAGGAGGACTGTGGGTTAATGTCCCTCGTTCTTCTGGGAGATTATGCGGGTGGTGCTCACCTCCTGCGCACGTGTCAACAATATTCAATTTATAAATTAATTTTAAAAAAATATTATACGATATTTAATTTATTTAAAATTTTTACCATATGTTTAGTATATTATGGGAAGATAATTTGAAATTTTCGTGATTTTATAACACTTGTATGATATATTATAATTTTAGTTAATTATTTTATAAAACAATTATAACAAATCATACAAGTATTAGAAAATCACGAAAATTTTAGATTATCTTCCCATAATGTATGGATATGTGGTAAAAAGTTCAAGTAAATTGAATATCGTTTTGTATTTTTTTAAAATTAATTTATAAAGTGAATATTATTGACACGTGCAGAGCACGTGCGCGGCAGTTGAGCACCTCTCGTGTCATCCCATAGGGAGAACCAGGGGCCGTTAACTCTCACACGACCCTCCATTCTCTTTGTAAAATGAAAACATAAAACTATCAGTCGTCTTATGGGGTTTAGGTTGTTAAGTTTTTGATACTTTTATGTTTGTTTTGTTAAAGTTAATACTTTAAGAGTTTTCTTAAAAAAAAATTAATACTTTGAAGTTTAAAATAATTTTTACCTTGCTTTTAAGTGTAGGAAGAATTATGCTTGTAGGTGAACATTAAGAAAATAATATGTTGCATCCGTGATAATTTATGTAATTTGTATAACCAAGGCAATGATAGAAATGTTTTTATTGATAAGATGAAGTTTATTATCTTGCACATTACTTTTTGTCATGATCCCACGAGGGACCTGATACAAAATAAGAAACGACCTGACCGGACCCGAAACACACCGAATCATCTAACTATTAACTTAATTGTAGATTAATAGAGGAGACTTGAATAATAAATAAAGTCAGGGCACAAAACAATAGGGATAAGCTGAAGGTTCAATATTGATATTTAGGTAGTGTAACAATATATTCCAATAACTATGCAAAAATAAAAAATAAATAGACATGATAACATGCTAAAGTTCAAATCTCACAAAGGATAAAGTAACTCTTTCAAATAGAAATGAACCATTAAAGTAAAAATCTTTAAATCTACTCCTGCAATGGCAACTGAGAATTGCTTTGAATATATTCTAAAATGACGAGTCATTTGGGTTGACTCAACTAAAATCAATCGAGATGTAAATTTACATTTAGCTTAAAATTTAAAGCAAAGTTTGAGCATACTAAATTATAAAACATTTTATAATAAATGATTTTAAACATACAATAGATTATGTTCTAAAATGTTTTACTATAACGTAGTACATATATAAAATAAACATTTATTGTTAACATGCACTGTTTGGTTCAGATCGGGTTTGGAGCCAAATTGAATCGAACCATTTAAGTTTCTGTTTGTATACATAGAACATAACTAAATAACCCTTTGAGTCGGTCCAAGTTTGGTTTTGTAATAAGAAAAAAAAATATATAAAGCATTAAACAAATTCTCAATCAAGCTACCACTTTCCTTCGACTAAAAAAGAACAGCTCTCCCTATAAGACAATAACAAGAAAGCAGGAGCACAAGCAAAACAAAAAAAGATCTGAACCGATCCAACCAAACTGCTCCAACAAACTGAACCAGCCCAATTGCACTAGAATCGGTTCTACCGAACAAGATTTGGCCCAAATGAAGCGGATCCGACATGAATTTCGACCGGAATTGCTCAGACCTAATCAGATTGTCCCAAACAGTCAAAATTCGACCAAAAAGTATGCGAAAAGATCCGAATTTGACCGAGCATTTAAGAATAAATCGGTAAGGAATTTCTACATGAATCATTTTGAAATAAATTTATTATAGTGATAAATTAATACCGAATATTTTATTTTGGCAGGAATAATCCCTAAAGTTATTCGAATGGATCTAATTCGATTCTATTCGACTTAAGTGTACACGTAAGAAATTTCTATATAAATTCTTCTGAAAATAGATTTATCTAAGTGAGAATTTGATACCAATATTTTATTTAGGCAAAATATTATTTGAAATCTTAGAAGAATCCCGTTAACAACTCTCAGAATCCAGGTAAGTGAAAATACCATGTTTTTAACGTTTTAACTACGACCCTACATTACAAAATTTATGTTGTTTTCTTGTAATTTTATTACATATCTTCAATATTTGATTACGCATGTTTAGACATTGACATATAATTGTTTAAAGATAAAATTGATAGAATATTTTGTATGTGTATGAATATGATGGAATTGACAAAAAAATATGTGATAACAAAACCTGAACGTCAAAGAGATGACTAAGCTAGAACAAAAATAGAATGGTTGCGCTTGAACGACAATGAGATGGCTACGCCTGAAAGACAATAAGATGGCTACGCTTGAACAAAAATAAGATGACAAAACTTAAACGACAATGAGATACCTAAATTTAAACGAATGTTGGAAAATGAGTTCCAAACTAGTATGTTACTTTTAAGTCGAGATTCGGTAAATCATAATGTTAATTCTGCACCCGCACGTGTTTTCCCTCACTGAGTTATTCTCATAGTTTGTAGTTTTGTGATGGAGATGAATTTTTATTTAAGAAAAAAATAACTTTAATCGAAAACCTTCCATAGACAAGCGAGCATACAAAAAAAGAAATGCTTTTGAATCGAATTTAAATTAGTATGTTTCAGTTTTCGACGATATTGTATATTTTTCTTTCAGTTGAAACCTCAAATAAATTATGTTGAGTTTATCGTTAATAAAGTTTTCATGAATTGCTTCAGTTCTGCATTTATTTCAATTTTGACCAAACTATTTAATATTTGAACGTTGTTTCAAAAGTTTCTGCGTATTTAATGATTTCTTTTAAGACTTTCAAATATTTAGAAATTAGGGTTATAACGCTCAAAATTAAACCTTATTTGCAAATCAAATTGGGAAAAAATTAAGAATTTTCAAATTATGATTTGAAATTGAAAATTTAAAAATTTGGAATGTTACAGTTTGGTATCAGAGCAACTATGTTTATAAAATGTTTCTGTAGATTTATCTGTATACTCTGATGTGCACTTGTAAGATTGCCGATCAGCAAGTAAATATGTATTAAAATTTATATTTTGATAAAAGTATTTTTGATAATTTTACAGTACACTTTAAAGTAAGGGTATAAAGATAGAATTTCTTAAAATAAGTATTTGTGATGTAAACTATAGCTAATTGTACAGCAATTAGAAATCGACGGAATGTTGTACTCAATCGAATGATGGATGTTATTGAAATGCAAGTAAGGCAAATTGAATAGTTATCACAGGCAGCGAACATTGCAGCCCATGCGGCTATTGCCATGGCTCAAGCAGTTAATATACAGGCCCAGATTCCTAATCGGCTTCAATTTACTGATATCAACTTGATAGATTTCGAAGATTTGATCCTCCAATTTTTAATCGAAATTTGGCATATATGGCGCCGGCAGATAATTGGATCAGAATTATCAATGACATTTTTGAGCATGCCAAGATTTCAGAGGAAGAGAAGGTAGATTACGCGTCCTCCATGTTCCGAATGGAGGAACGTTACCGGTGGAACTCTGTGAAGGTTATGCATCCAATCACCACCATGACTCAGAAAAAGTTTCAAGAGTTATTCTATGAGAAATATTTTTTGAACTCTATGATAGATGCAAAAAAATTAGAGCACTACACCTGAATGACAATGAGTTGGATATGCCTGAACGAAAATGAAATGACAAAACCGGAACAACAATGAGATGACTAAGTCTGAAAGAAAGTTGGAAAATGAGTTCCAAACTAGTATGTAATTGTTAAATCGGGATTTGAGAAATCATAATGTTAATTTTACACTCGCACGTATTTTCGCTTATTGAGTTAATCATATTTTGTAGTTTTGTGATATAGGTGAATTTTTATCTGAGAAAGAAATGACTTCGATCAAAAACCTTCCAGAGGCAAGCGAATATACAGAAGAAGAAAATGTTTTTGGATCAAATTTAAATTAGTATGTTTCAGTTTTTGATGATATTGTATATTTTTCTTTCAGTTGAAATCTCGAATAAATTGTGTTGATTTTATCATTAATAAAGTTTTTATGAATTATTTCAATTCTGTATTTATTTTAATTTTGACCAAACTATTTAATATTTTAACGTTGTTTTAAAATTTTTCATGTATTTAATGATTTCATTTAATGTTTTCAAATATTTGAAAATTAGGATTATAATGTTCAAAATTAAACCTTATTTGCAAATCAATTTAAGAAAAAATTTAAAATTTATAAATTAAGATATGAAATTTAAAATTTAAAATTTGGGGGCATTACATATATCATCGTTAAATCAATTGGTTTGACCTAATTATCCATCTTCTTCGCCCGAGAGCCCACTTACCAGCCCTCTAACAGTGTGATTTCTTGTATTACGTTTTAGGGTAGGTTTGCTTTGCTCCCTAGGATTTTCTGAAATACTGTACATGCTCTACAGTGCTTTGAATCAACGTTGAAGCGCTAAACTGCTTACAGGGAACTTTTGCATGGGAGGGCTACGACACTCAAAAGAGAATTGGAGTGCTCCCTCCCTCTCGGGTTGAAATTTCTATTTCATTCCGGGCCTACAACGCTTTGACGGACGCTATAATGCTGAAATTTATTGAAATTTACAATATTGTTCTTGCAACACATTCTTATATTTGGAAACATTTGCCAACCCTATTTGAATGAAAACACACGAAAAAATAATTCAAAAAGACGTAAAATACTCTCGAAATCGCAAAACAAAAATATCGTAGTTAATTTAGTTGTTTAGTTAATAAAAAGGATTTATTGACATATAAAATGACATGTATTTAGAAAAAAATTATTTGAGATAATCAAATCGAAAAAGTATTAGACAAATATCATTATAAATATTTAATAGATGAATCATTACAAATTATACATATATCGTATATGTTGACACCTGTCTAATTCCTAATTATTTATAAATTTATAACTAGGGTGATGAATGAACTCACCAAACCTAGAGATATTTGTGGTTCGGTCAAGTCTGGTGATTGAGATCGAACTATTTTCAATTTTTAGAACTGGGACTATTAAAAAAATTTTAGGATCAAAACAAAATTTGGGTTTCGGTTCGATTCTAATTTGCCCATTATTAATTATTTTTTTAATAAAAAATTCCAAATTCAAATAAATAATGAGTCTTATATACTATGTTTCTTACTGTTACCGATTGCTTCATTTATGGAGGCAAAGAGAGCATTTATAAGACAAAGAGGATGTGGATTGAAGTATTTCCTTATTTGACAGCTTCGATTTTTGGTAATGGTAAAAAAAAATATTTAAGTAAAAAAATCAAAATTGAACCAATAAAACAGACATGTATAGATAGAACAATCAAGCAAACAGGCAAGATCCATATTTGAAACCAAGCAAAGAGCTCCATCTCTCAAAGTTTCCTACTATGAATTACCCAAGTCAACGGTATGAGTGAAAAAAACACCAAAAAAGTCTAGTTTCCAAATGACTTGAATTTCCAATAACAAAACGTTAATAATGTTAAGCAGTAAACACAGAGAAACTTACATGAATTAAAAAAAAACTATAGAATTAAAAAAATTAGAAAAAACAAAGTGAACTGCTGAGAAATGCACAGATCTGATAAACCTTTGAGATAGAAAAGATGAAACTTTACCTCCTCGAGAATAAGAAAAGCACAGGTGGTAGAAAAAATCGTCAAGCTTAGGAAATCGAGAAAATGGTCACAAAGAAGTGAAGAAGGGGAGGAAAAGAAAAAGGGAGTGGAAGAGAGAGTGCGACGCTAGTGTCTACAGACTATAGTCGCTAAAAGGGAGGTGGAAGAGAGAGTGCATTGTCAAGCTCCAGCATCAACGACGGAAAAGAATTGAAAAGAGAAATTGAAGAACAAAAAGTCGATAGATCCAGAGGTAGAGGGTTAGTAAATTAGGGTTATAAATTATAATGATCTGGTCTGGTTTTAGTGGTCTTTTGTTTTTAAACTTGAAAATCGAATCGAGAACTTCAGTTCTGAAGAAGACAGCACAGAATATTGTTAATTTTTTGTGCAAAACCGACTAGAACCGAACCAAATCTGTCGATTCTAGTCTAGTTTTTTAGTCTGGGCCGGTTCTGTTCACCTCTAACCAAATCAAACTGAGCTAACTCTAAAAAATTCCAGTCCATTAAGCCTAACGAGTTAACACTAATGAGGTCGTCCAAAAAATTTCAACTTGAACTTGCTTAATGAATTAAACCTAAAAAATCTTACTGATAGAGCCTAGTGAGTTAAAATAGGTGAACCTAATGAACCAACAAGTCGAGACTAACGAGTCCGACCAAAAAAAATTTTAACGTGAGCTAAACGAGCATAACAAATCTTAACGAATCTAGCCTAATAAACGAAACATACATAAATACTTTCAATTTAAATAAATATAATTTATACCAAATATAAGGCTCGTCTTAACTAGTTTAACTTTGGCTCGATAACTGGTTCAGATTGAATTTTTTTTAACTAGCTCATTAGGTTCAACTCGTTTAACTCGTTAAGCTTTGCGAGCTGAAATTTTTTATATTCGACTCAATCAGTTCGTTTGTCATATTAATTGCAAGTTATTACCAATTAAATAAGTGTCAATTTAATTTGTATACGTTGAATTTGTAATGATATTTGTATGATACTTTTTATTGTATTATCTCAAATAATATTTTTATTAAATACATGTCTTTTTATTTATTAATAAATAATTTTTAACTAAATAATTAGTATTATATTTTGAATAATTTAAATAATTATTTTCTTATAAATATATCTATATAAATTTAAAATATTTATCTTTATTTGCTTCGTAAAATTCAAATCGTTAAAATTTATTAGACTCGTTTATTGTGCTCAACTAGTTAAACTTTTGAAACTTAACTCGTTTAATGTGATATCTGCACTTAATCAAAATAAATTTTCACACTCAAGTCAGCTCCTTTGTTATATCTACCTAAAAAGAGTTAGTTGGAAACTAACCAAACATTTTTAGAAACTAGGACAGAATATTTTTTTGTTAATTGCTGTGACAGTAACTTACCCCTTTTGTCGTGGACAAGGTAAAAACCTGTCATTTACTTTGTATTTTATAAAGACTTGGCAATTGAAATGACCGCTGCCAAACAAACAAATCGTCACGTTCCATTCACGCCCGTGGGAGACCTAGGTTCTCACAAATATCTGATCTTCTCAAGACCATGACTTGATTTGTGCCTCGTCACCTTGTATAATCTACAGCCATCCGCATATCATTACAGTGCAACCACACAGCTCAAAAAGCGAATTCACTTTTCTGTAGAGAGAGAAAATTCGTCTCGTCCTCCATTTCTTGTCCGAGGCAGTAGAGAGAGAAACCCGAAGCTCTGCGACTGCGAGTGTGAAAGTATATGGGATGGAAGCGAATAACGTTGCAGCACCCTTCGTATTGAAGACTTATGAAATGGTCAACGATCCAATCACCGACGGTTTGATCAGATGGGGAAAATCAAATAACAGTTTCGTTGTCGTCGATTCTTTAGAATTCTCCCGGAGTATTTTACCGGTGTATTTCAAGCATAACAACTTTTCGAGCTTCGTTCGCCAGCTCAACACTTATGTGGGTTCCTAATCCCATCCAAATTCAATTGGTTTTGGAATTTTAAACCTCAATTTGCTTTGTGGGTTTGCTTTTTTTTTTTTTTTCAGGGATTTCGAAAGATCGATCCGGATAGATGGGAGTTCGCCAGCGAATGGTTTCTAAGAGGGCAGAAGCAAGATTTGGGAAACATAGTGAGGAGGAAGCAAGGGAGAAGTTTGTATTTTCAGGCGAAATACGAGGAACAAGAGGAAGAAGAAGCTATTTTAATGGAGATTTCGAAGCTGAAGGAAGAGCAGAAAGCTTTAGAAGATGAAGTTCATGGTATGAACAAGAGAATCGAAGCGACTGAGAGAAGACCTCAGCAAATGATGACGTTTCTCTCCAAATTTGTCGAAGATCCTGAAGTAATTTCCCGCATGGTGATTGAGAAGAACCGCTCTGTCAAACCACTCGAAGGTCTGAAGAAACGCCGCCTGACGACAACCTCTTCTTCTCCGGCCTCGTCGCCTGTAAAGGTTGAGAACGAAGACCCAGTTTTGAACACTTATCTGGAGACGGGATTTGACATCGACAGCTTCTGTTCGCCGTCGCCGTCGCCGTCGCCGTCGGGAGCGGAATGGTGGAACCAACGGCAGGTCATGACGCCGGTGTTTGTGCAAGCCATGGGACAGAGCCCGTTGACGTCGGATTCTGGCAGCGGCTACACCGACGGAAAGACGTGGTCGCCGCTGGGAAGTAGTACGGTGACCGGATATGGAAGTGGCAGAGGGGTAACAAGGTATTTCACGGTGGACGCCAGCGTGAAGGATCAAAGTCCACTACTCGCTTCTCCATTTTCTCTGTTTGGAGGTGGATTTCAGACTAATTAGTGATATTCTTCCCTACCTTCAACTTCGATTCTTATTGAAATTACTCTTTTATTTTATTTTTTGTAATTTAATTTTTGCTACAAAAATAAATTAATTAGACCCTTCTAAATATTTTTTTATTACAATAAGACTATTATTGGGTAAAAGATTTTTGTGTCTTCAATTTGAAAATGCATTTAATTGAAAAAATAAAGGTATTTCATGGGTGAATTTTTAAAGGGGTATTTTTTGTATTTTATTTTGTTATAATATAATAAATTACATAAATTAATGAGTATAAATATATTATGATTCTTTATTTATGTCATGCACACAACATCACTCTGTGTTGTGCATATAATTTTATGTTATTATGCCCTAATTAGTTTTGGGATTTTTAAGGAAGTCTAAGAATAATATTTAATCTCATCCTCCAAAAGTTTATGATATTTCTGTTTGATATTAATAACAATAATACTAACATTAAGTATACTTCATATTTTTATTTTACGTTATTTACTAATCTTGCCTCGTAACAGCAAAAGCAAAGAAATAAATCAATCAATTATTAATATATTTAACTTGGTCCAAAAGAAAGGAATGGACCAATCGAATTCTTGTATTTCTATAAAGAGGCAGTTTAGATGTTACGGCGGAGACATGAAAATGGACAACGGGCTGTTAGAGTGGGGTCCACGTGCACTCCGCGGCCGTAGTGGCCACGTGGCGCACAAGAGATGTATGCTTTGGCCGTGGGACCACTCGTATTAAGAAAGGCTGATGGTGGGCCCCAGATTTCTCTCGCGAGGACAAAAGCGTCTATTCTCGCCAGGTGGGGAGTGGGGACTGTGGGAGGGTGGAGCCTAGCCAGAGCGTGACGACTATGTTGACGTGTAAGCCAACTGAAGACCCAACACTTCACACTCTAGCGAGAGAGTAGGGATGTGGTGCAGCGCTGTCCCACAGTAACGACGTTGATATCTCCAGCTCATCAGCCATGTGATCTTCAGGTCCGCATTTTTTGGAAAGTTTGATGGAGTGATTTGGTCTATATAACATTATGAGCCAGTGTCTGTCGTTTGCTTAAGGTTTAATTACTCGTGACAAAAAAATTTAATCTCTTTAGAAACAAACCAAATTATGGAGGATTATTTTGTCGTAAAATTTAATCTCTTTCTAATAGATTTCTTTTGAATAAAATGACTTTTGCTCTTTGGGTCATTAGCAAACGATCATCATCGACGTGAGAAAATCCATTAAATATTTCACGTCTAATTGATTTTTCAAATCAAATATGATATCGAGTGTAAGTGAAAAATTGCTGGAGACTAAGCAACTATATAATATATATATATATATATATATATATAAATGATCTTTACAAGCAAAATAAGGTGAGTTATTGATGACTTTTACAGTTGAGTTTAATTTGTCAGAAAATAGTTGAAGGTGCAGTTACGTAACAATTCCCAAATCTCATATTTTAAATTACACTTTATCGTAATTTCATATTGTTACATAAATAAATAAAAAATAATATTTGGAAACTGAAAGAACACGTGGCATTTTGGCCAGTCCGAGGAGGATTCGTGTTCCAAAATAATAATAATAATAATAATAATAAAAAGAGTAAATCGGGTCCAAGTATTTTGGTCAAATAGTCCTTTCGATCCACGTGAATCAACACAAATAGTTATGGATTGAAATCACCCACGGAATTAAAATTATTATTAAAAAGACCATTTTACCATAAGTTATGACTTCAACGTCACACTTGGTGTGCATGACACATAGAAATTAAATACACTACAAACTTTGTGGATCATGGAATATGAAATTATATAAAATATTATCATAATATAAAAAATTATTTTATTCTTTTGGTTTGTGTGTGACTCATTTTATTAAGTCCAATCTATCTTCCTTATTCTCTTCTTTTTAGTTTAAAAAAAAATTAACACTATATTTATTCTATTATTTTATTATTTAAAAATATTTATTTATATTATAATTAATATAATAAATTATAACAACTTAATTACATCAATTATTGTTTCGTATATGGTCAGCAAGTATATTCAAAGAAGAAAAAAAATAAACAATTATCTAAAGTTATTCGCACACACAACCACATTCTCTACAATATTAAATATACAATTGTTACGCTTCGTTAATTTTGCATTATAAGTCTATGTTTGTTCAGGTTTATAATTTTATAAGGTAAGTTGCATGTGATTTAAAAAATTAATTATGTATATAATATAAGACATTTTAAATTATTAATCATACAATAAGTGTCTCCATATGCCATTTCCCCCTCTCCAAAAATGCATGCTTTGGTCTCATTTTCTGCTTCCGTTGCACAATCTTTTAATAACATTGGTCGAAGTCTCACTTGTCTTCTATAATCGCACGTGTTTGTTATGTTATTTATACACTTTATTTTATTAAAATATTAATTACAAAATATATTTTGTTGAATGTTAGCAAATTAATACAAGTCATTATATATTTAGAAAAAATAGTTAAATATTATCTTGAGAAATTTTTATATATTTACATATAAATGCATGTGAAACATTAGTTATTAATTAATTACTACAACCTCATGTAAGTAAATTCCGAAAATTAATGTTAGCTTACTATGTGATTTATGAATTTATGTGACCAGAATAATATCTGTAGAGGGCGTGAAATATTTTTTGAATTTAAATTTTTTTCCGGTGAAGTCTTAATTAAAATTTTCCGTGTCCTTTTTCAAAAGATCGAACTTGTTTTCTTACTTTTACTATTTATCTGAAAATAAATAGTTAAAAATAGATACCCGTAAATCTTAACCTATATCAAAATAAATGAGGTGGAATTTGGAAAAAAAAAAAAAAAGATAAAAAGCATACCATTAATATTTTTTGGGTGATTACTTCTAATTTACTATACATGTGTCGAAATAGGCAAATCATTGAGAAAATCTACTTTTAATTTGTGACAAACAATTAAGTGACTTGAACAAATCCACTTCTATGATGTCTCAAGATATGATCCCAATCTTTCAGGCTGCAAATTTAAGGCCCACTTTTCAGTCTAATTGCTTGCTATCGTCACCTTCGTTGATTTGGATTAATTTAATCATAACATACATTAACCTAGTAGTGTGTCATATGGGAACAGTTTTACATGACCAGAAATTTATTTTTTAACATTTATGAGGAAAATTTATAAAATTATTTTTTTTAAAAAAAATTATAGGCTTCTATGTTTCGTGATGTTACACAATGTATTCTGTCTGATAAACTAACAAAATTTTAACTAAAATGTTCGGAACTGTGATGACAACAACAATTTGGTTTTTTTTTTTAAGAGAATGCTCTTGAAAAATAAAATCAAATTAAAAATTAAAAATTAAAAATCATATCAAATCAAATGTGTAGCGTCACAATTGGCGACATAATGTTACATCCTTGTATCGTATGTCAGTATCGTGAAATATAGCTCCATTGCCAAAATGCTAGTTAATTTTCAAGGTTTGTGGGGACATAGTGCACTTGATTATAAAACGGTGAAAGGGAAAAGAATTAGAGGGTATAGAATTGGCATGAGATACTTTGATTATTATATAAGAATTATGCATGATCTTGTGTGATAAAGTTGAGGAAAAGAAAGTGAAAATTATGAGCTACTTTTAAGTGTTACTTTATTTGAATAGAAGTGGGTTTATGTCCAAATTCAAAAACTGAAATTTAGGTCCCATCTTTCCACATTTGGCTAAGAGTTAGAAGTACCAAAAGTGTGGTGCACCCTTTGAGAATTAAGTCTTGCACACTTTAGAAAATATGCTTTCAAATAGTTATGAGTACACGATTGATCGCTAATCTAAGCTTTTTAAGATTTTCCATAGATCTAAGGTTGAGTCATATCTTCGTATAAGATCATACATCGATTTTGAGAGTTTTAAGAGTATAGTGATGTAAGTACAATTTTAGATAGAAAAGATTCAAGATTAGGATTAGATTATTTGGTAACGGATTGTGGCAATGTTGGGAGGTAAACATTAGTTGAGGTAGAAGTTTTATTCATTATATATGATCATAGATTTTATAATTTTCAAGACATTATTTGAAGTTATTTCTCAAAAATTAATCACATGTCTTATAACATATCAATTTTTTAAATATATATACACATACACACATACGTTTTTTCATATGTTTATTTTTGTACATGCATTTATTATGGGTTTTTGGTCTTACATTTTATTTTTGGATTTTCTTAACCATGAGCAAGGTCTTTATTTTTAGTGCACATACTAATTTTTTATTATGTTTTTAGCTTACATGAGTATATTGTGAGATAGTCTACATTGTTCTGTCTATTCGATGAAAATTCTTATATTTGATCGTGATTGTTGTTATACACATGATATTGTTGACAATTATTTTCTTCTCTTACACCTGTGGAACTAGAGATGTTAAACGAGCCGAATGAGCCAAGACGAGCCTGGAAAGATTCGGTTCATCGAGCTTGGAAAGCCTCGGCTCATCGAGACTGCTGAGTCTAACGAGCATGCCGATTTTAACGAGCCGAGCCTCACGAGCTGATGCTAAAAAATTTCTAACCCGAGCCGGCTCGTGAGCCACGGGCCTAACGAGCCGAGCCGAGCCAGCTCAACAAACTTAACGAGATAAAATTATATAAATAAAATTATTTTATGTAAATATTATTATATATTTCATTAGGTTCCACTAATACAAACTAAATAATTTTTCTAATAGCTAAAACATGAATTTATTCAAAATTTAAATAATAGTCACTTTAAACAAAAATATATATTACATAACCAAAATATAGTACAAAATATAACAAAGTAATAAAATAAGCTAAAATTACTCTCAAACTCACATTGTATTCTATGCATAAAATAAATATAACAAAGTAGGTGAAAAATAACATACCTCATGAAGTGACAGGCGGATCGTTGTCTTCACCATCTCGTGGAGGGGCAGGAGGGTCATATGGCTTAAATAGGTTCTCGGGGAAGATGGGTAATGTTGGAAATGCTCTCACGTATCGTGTAATGAAGGCTGTCTGCTCTAGTGAATGGTTTTGCATATTCCTCAAGCACTGTCTGATGTGGCTCTGTTCTCGTGATAACTGTGTTTGCAGATTAGAAATATTTTCCAGTCTTTGTCATACATTATGTTCCAAGCTGGTTTGTTAAGCAGCCAGATTGGCAAACATTTGACTTTGTGTGATAGTAGAATTTTGCAAAATCTATCTCACATCGTTAGTTGAGTAAGCGCGAGGTGGCATGGCAGATGATGAAGAAGCGCCTTGATTGGGTGGCATAGTTGATTAGTTTTCGTATCGTTGTTTTGGGCGAGTCTCGGCGCGATCTCTTTTTGTTTGCGCTACGATACCTTGTGCATCTGTCATACTACCATATGTGATCCGCCGGATTCGAGGCAGCGGCATTACTTGAGAAGAAATCTCAACATTAGTATCATGTTCAATGAATCTCAATCCATTGGTTCTAACTTCACTGTACGGCCACTTAACTATTGTTGAAATATTTGAGCAGCCATAAAGCTTTTGCTGGACCCAAGGATCATCTGTTGAGCTCATAGGACATTCTTAACCGTGCATAAGTGCGTGATGAAGACATGGTGGATATGGCCAGCAGTGGTTGAACCCTTATGATATGCACTGATATTATTGTAGATAATTCATCCGACATTTATAGAGTGACCAGTGATAATGGAGTATAGAAGTACCGCTCGCTCTTTGGTGAGCTCAGAATTTTGGGATGTTGCCATCAAGTTTCCCCTGATAAACTTACACCAAGCTTAAATGTAGCAGTTGAAACAATTTGATATCAAGTGTATTGGTTGACCTAGGTTGACAATTGAATAAACCCACTGCGAACCTCGGTGGCTAATCTCTTGTATTATCATCTCATAATCTGGCTCATCTTCTATCATGCTGTGATAATCATCTTGATCTAAGTTGTCTAAACCAAACTTGGCATTAATGATCTCGACTGAAAAGTGAATGATTTTGTTGCGAACTTTAACGGTGCTATCTGAATTTGATACCTTGAGATTTGTGTAGAATTACGTTTGTATCACCACCTAATACAACAAAATTCTGTCATCCTCGTTGTCTAAGCATGACTAAAATATCTCCGTCAGATTCATCGGGTTGAAATTGGATTTTGCTTATAATAGCTTTATTTTTTGCCATGAAATCCATGAAGTATTTCCTTGTCTCAGAGTTGATGAAAGAGTGATCAATTTGGCCGACTAGAGCTGAGCTTGAGCTTGAAGAACTTTTCAAACGTTTTATCGGCATTTTTTTAACCTGTAAGTTACACAAGTTGTTAGTTACTAATCACCAAAACAAAATTATCAATTTTTAAAACTTGAAATTCCCGCAGACATTTTATCGAACAACTGGTGTGTACAGTTATAAAACTTAGTTCACAATTATTTTTGTATGTCAAACCAACCTCAGAAATCAAAATCAAAATCAAAATCAAAATCAAACAATGCCACAGCCCAAATTCGACAGCTCGAATAATATTTAATTAAATTATCAAATTGCGGAAGAAATAGAACCTGTTAGGATGGCTGGATTTACTAAGTTCAAATGGAAGATTCGGTGGTCGAAAGTACAGAGATTGATGGAAGGTGCTGCGAAGATTTACAGGAGCTTTGACAGTTTTCGACGTTGAGTTTCGTCTAATAGTTTTCAAAGGGGCGATTGATTAGGAATTCGGATTGAAGTGAGAGTTTAAGTGAGAGTTTGAGTGAATGTTTGAGTGAGGGTTGTCGGTCAGTTTTAAACAGATCGAGAACCGATCAATCACCCCTAAGTGGAGCGATTGATCGATTCTCGATCTGTTTAAAATAGATGGAGAGTCGATCAATCGCCCCTAAGTGGGGCTTAAATAGATCGAGAGCCGATCCATCGCCCTTCAATTCATCGGCTCGCTCCGTTTTGTGTGTTTATAATTTATATAAAAAAAACACATATATAAAAAATATATAATCTTCATTATAAATAAATTTGACATTTTGCATCATTATAAATTAAATACATCTCAACTACGTTGACACCCATCTAATTGTCAATCATGTGCAAAAAGTAAAAAAAAAATATTACAAAATAAAAAAGTAATTCAAAATTTAAATGACAATGTTAATCTTCAACGTCTAAATTTTTAAATTCTTTGAGTATTTAGTTCTCTCGTTGTTGGCTTCCCGTAATGACGTCATTCCAATCATTCATGCAAACGAGTGCCTCCATGAGATCGGGTGCAAGTCGTCCTCAGCGTTCATCGTACACACGTCCACCTGTACTAAAAGCAGATTCCAATACTACAGTAGAGACCAGAGGTGTTAGTAGATCACGTGTCATTATAAACAGAATAGGATAGATGGTGGAAAGCATTTTCCACCAATTTAAAATATCAAAATTTTCTTCGCGAAAAAATTGATATCGAGTGTCAAAATAAATTTATAGTTCATTTGGCATAAAATTAGAGTAAGCATCTATATCTAATTGATTTCAAATATCACGAATGTCAAATTGTGAACCTACTATATATCCACCACCGCTACTTGAGCTAACATGTGAAGAAACATGTGAATGATTAACGTTAAAATATTTAGATTCATAAGAAGAATATAAACTAATAATTTCATGTGTTATTTGATCCATAGAAAATAAAAGAGTTTGTAAATTATTAGAAATTTTATTAACAATGAGATATATTGCTCTTAACTTATATTTAAGATCCATTATACATGCATAACAAAAATAGGATAAATGTCAAGCCAATACTTTTTAAATTTTGTTTCCATTTTATTAAGTATATCTCTAAATTCATCTATATGTCGATATTGTGCAAAATTACTCGTTAAGTTTATAAAAATTGGAAGAACAAGATGAGAAGTTAGATAATAAGTTCCTGAACATTCATTTGTTACATCATAAAATAGTTTTAAAAAATCAAGAAATATATTAGCTACTTCGAAAATATATTTATCAAAATTAATACTTTATGTTTTTCACAAATAAAAGCACAAATAACTTGTCAATATGGCCTAGCATTTTCTAACATTAAATAAGTAGAATTTAATCTATTATCTACATCGTTTTTTAATTTTCGTGGTTTAAGTTGGACAGCTTTACAAAAATTTCTATATTCTTGTTGTCTCAAATTAGATCCAATTATATAAAAAATTGTCGATCTAATTGATTCAATATGAGGTGAAATATATGTCATACCATCTTTAACAACTAAATTTAAAATATGACAAACATATCTATATGAAAAAGAGAATCGTGAGTAGTATCGAATTGAAAATAATTTTTTAAATAAGAAATAGCAGCATCGTTAGCACTAGCATTATCAAATGTTATGCTAAATATTCTATTTCAAATAGAATATTCTTGCAATATCGTAAAAATATATCTATAAATTGTAATATCAGTGTGAGAATATTCACAATTACGAAATCTTAAAATTCTTTTATTTAATTGCCAAGAGTAATCAATAAAATGATAAGTTACTACTACATAACCTATAGAATTACATGCACCTTATAAATTAGACGTAATATAAATAAACATTAAAAAATCATTTGAAAAAAATGAAATTAATTCATTCTTCATGTTATTAAATATTTTAATAATATTCATTCTACTTATACTTCTAGGAACACGTTTAAAATTAGGAGTAGCATACTCTTTCATAAAATTTTCAAATTCTTCACTACCGGTAAACGCTAAAGGCAACTCACATTGTGTTACAAGTTTTGGTATTCCAGTAGCATTTAATAATCTTTGTGGGGGGTCTCTAACTTGCTCATTTAAATGACACTTTTGATAATGCCTATTTAGTGAGGTAGTTGAACTACTAGAAACATATACATAATTTTTAATACAATATTTACATTGATCTTTAGATTCTACTTTTACACCAATTTTAATATATTTCATTACAAAATGTTTACATACTTTAGAGGTTTTGTTTCTTTTTTTTTAGGTGATGAAGTGGATGGTGATGTTTGTGCAGATGATTTTTCTATTGAAAATGAAGGATTTAATTTCCTAATTTCTTCAATATTATTATCAATATTATAATTACGTACATCCATGACTAAAAATAAAATTTTAAAATAAATTTCAAATAACAAAATGATACCACAAACCAATTTAAGTTATTTATGTGTTAGGACTTCATAATATATTAATTTTAGTTATCAGATATTCATTTATTGAAATTATATATATTTTATTATCATTGTGTTTTTACATTATTGCATAGACTATATATTTTGAACGGTTATATTTATACATATATTTAGATCGATGTTATAATTTCAAAATTTTAGATCTTGACACCTCTAATAAATTATTTGACCATTTAAGTATACCGATTAATCTGTAATGTCAAACAATATGATCCTCCAATTGATCGGGTAGTTCTGCATTTCCATCGCTCCATTCTTTCAAGTCATGACAATCCACCGTTTCGACCAATTAAAAGAATAGTTGTTTAAGAATTTACCATGTATGCAAGTAACACCCATTTTCCTTTCCAAATAGGATCTGCATCTCAGTCTTTTCCAGCTGGTGTCTTTTAAATATTGCAAGAACTAAACGAAGGGATAATCAGAAGAATCCAACCCCAAAAAGAGCAAATAAAACAACACACAATTATGTGTGTGTGTTTATAGAGAGTCCCAAAAGCCATTTACAATATCAAAAAAGTGAAGGGTCGATTGCTGAGTTAAGTATCCAATTTGATGCCATCTTACTTACAACTATCTATTTTCTCAAAATTAAATTAAAAAAATAAGATGATGCCTTCCTCTTTTTCATCTACAAAATTCCTTCCAATTATTATATAAATATAGCTTTCTAATTGAGTGCTATTATATATATTGTGTGCGATAGAGAGGGTGAACCTTTATTCATGACTTAATTAAAGCATCCAATTATGATTGAGTGATGTGATTGTATATGCTATGTGACTAGTATCTTAGTAATTGCTCTCTTTCTAGAAAAGGTTTTTTGGGAGTTGACCTATATTAACATGTCTAAGTTGGGTAATAAAGTACTGTGACATCTTATTTGCCAATACACTTTTTCCAATTTTGTTTTTAATTAACTAAACCGCTTAGTATATAAAATCCATTCACTATTTTTTCTAATTTTATGAAAGTTTTTTTCGTTTTGATATTTTTTAAATATCGAAAAGACGACTTGGGTGCCAAATGAAAAAACAAAATGCATCACAATCAACCCTAAATTTAAAATTAACTAATATATATATATATATCTAGAAGACTTTTATATAACTATTAAAGTTAAGAGCTCCAATCTCTTTTTCAAATTGAACTGATGAACTCGTATTTTGAACTCTTTTATGGTTTTGCTTTACTGTGTAAATATATGTAATCTTCGTTCACCGTTGTAGTTTGATTTTCATAGTATAATTTTTTTTTTTTTTTTGTATTTTTCTATGAAAATTTTTTTACGTGAGAGAACGAATTCTTCTTAATTGCTTGTAGGGGCACTGTTTTGTACTTTGTAAATAGCTCTTTTTTAATTTTTTCATTAAATGATAGTTTAATGTGACAAAAATAATTAATTAATTACATTAATATTTTTTTAATTTTTTATATGTCAATAAATTTAGACATTGTAAGACAAGAATTTAACTTTGATTTTTCTCCATTTTTTATTGTTAAATTTATTGTCTTTTTGTAAATTATTATTATTCTTCAACAATGATGTGTTGTTGGCAATTTGGCCATAGTCGAATAAACCATTTCCATTTTTGACAATGCAAGAATTTGGTACCATAATTAATGTGCGCTTAAATTTTCCACTGCAAATTTTTTTTTGATTTGTTGTATAAACTCAGAATTTAATTAGCTTATGCGTTTATCGCGTTAATTTTACATGAATTTTGCACTGTTTAGTTTTACGTTCTAACTTGCACAAGTGAGTTTTTCAACCACCGGCGAACATCATGGCTAGTGCCATATAGTTTAAGCATATTTTATGCTGGGTTTAGATCATACTAGGCTAATTTAGACCCAAATAAGTAGTATGTATGTTCACGTAGTAAAATGAGGTCCATCTACCCTCCCAAAGAAAGATACTAATCATCAAATTGTAAATGTTTTCGAGGGAACTCAACAACTGATATCGACGAAGTTTAAAAAATACTTAAACTATAATGATGACATCTTAAAATCACACAAAGCGTCGTACAAGTCTAGGCAAATATATCTCACATCTTAATCTATTATATTAAATTTGTTTTTCAAAATCTTTTAAAATTTTAATATCGATATCCTACTACAAAGAAATATTGAATCTCGATTCAAAATAAAAAATTTACAACAAAGATCTCATTGTCTCCCAAAAATACAATTTTTCACAAAATATCTTATAAAAAATCATTGGTTTTAGTAAAATATTTTTTTTTAATTGAAGCAAAAAATCATAGATATTACAATATTAAAAAAAATATCCCACAAATTTATACATTTTGTGAGAACAAATTGCCTCAAAATCAAATCAATCTAATCACCAAAATAATCGTAGATATCACTAAATTCAAATATGATTTGGATTTCAACCAAAAACAATCTCCAAGATTGAAATATTCTCGCGATTTCAAATTTGTCCCAATTCATGAATTTAATCTCCAATATTGAGATAAACGTACATTTTCTATCATGTTTATTTTGTGCTTGCATTTATTTTTATTATTCATGTTGGGTTGCATGTACCGACTTTATTTTGACCAAGTGATGCTCCTTGTTTGTTGTGCACTTTCAATTGTGTTTTCTACGTTATTCTTATATTGTATTGGAACTCCTGACTTTGTGGTGTGACTAAGTGAAAATCTCCGAACCTTATTAGAGTTCTATTTTACATTGTGATCATCTAAAAATCATTTTGTTACTCCTTACGGTTATGCCAATGATGTTTGGAGTTTGTGAGTGACTTCTTTTTTAGTGGTGATTTCACATTGATGCAGTAGTGATACTATTTTTATTCTTAACCACGTTGTAGTTGATTGTTTTGACACTCTGTTCTACTGATGTTCTTGAAATGCATTCTTAAATAATGTTTTCATCCATGTTGCATGCACATTTAATATTTTCAAAATATTATAAATAACATTTGAAATCCCTATTAAATATAGTAAACTCATCACAAATTGCTTCCACTTTTCAAGATATAGTCAAGAAGGTTTGGAGTAGCCTATTCAAGATTGGGATCAACATTATTTATCCTTTTCTTTTAAGAGTAATTCTTTGGGTGGGACATTATTAGTTCATTTAGTATTTTTATTTTAGTTTATTTCTCATGTTCTGGTGGATTTTATACATTGCACATACTTTATATTTTGGACTTTTATTATTATACAATCTAATATTATTGTTGGGCGTTTATTAAGCCTAACATTTTTTGTCCTGACTATCTTGTATTTACTATTTGGTTTCTTAATCTTTCGCTGCAAATCATATAATTTTACTGAGTATCAGACGATCAGATCCTCCCAAGAGTCAGATAGTTTTCGGTTTATACGGTGGTTCTCTTTCAGTTATGACAAAATTGCACTTTGCCCATTCTAATTTTTAGAATTTCCATTACAAGCGTCCCCACCTTCGCTTATACTTGAATATAAATAGTAAGAGCACACCCCGAGTTACATAAATCCTACTTGCTACATGTAATACTTCTTTGCTCGACTTCTGCATGCATCTCTCTCCGTTGCATCAAGATTCTCTCACCCCATAAGTCTTAGGTAATGAATCGACAGGATTTTAGAAGTTTCAATATTGTTTTTTGGTGCTGAATTTGTCCTTGTACGAGTTGCATGAAATTCCCTTTCCTTGGCTTTGCTCATGGATGGTCATCTGAAAGAAATGGAAGGTAAAAGAATCCATGATTATTGCTACAGCCCCAGTCATGTTTGGCTAAGTGGCCCTCTCATAGTAGGCGCTGGTCCATCAGGGTTAGCCGCAGCTGCTTGCCTGAAACAAAAAGGAATTGATAGCTTAATCATTGAAAGAGAAAACTCCATAGCTTCTCTATGGCAGCTCAAAACGTACGATCGCCTCCATCTTCATCTGCCAAAACAATTCTGCGAGCTTCCTCTCTTCCCTTTTCCTTCAAATTGTCCAAAATATCCAACAAAACACCAGTTCATAGACTATTTGAGCTCCTACGCAGACCATTTTGGCATCAAACCAGTATTTAACAACACAGTTTTGAGTGCAGAATTTGATTATAAAGGTGGGTTTTGGAAGGTTAGAACAGTGGGAGTGAAAATGGAGGAGATGATGTATTATTGTCAATGGCTAATAGTTGCTTCCGGTGAAAATGCTCAAGAAAAAGTGCCTGATTTTGAAGGAATGGAGGAGTTTGGAGGGTTGATTGTTCATACGAGTTCATATAAAAATGGAGAATCTCTTTCTGGGAAAAGGGTTTTGGTGGTCGGATGTGGAAATTCAGGCATGGAGGTTAGCTTGGATCTCTGCAATTTCAATGCTTGCCCTTCTCTTGCAGTTAGAGATTCGGTAAGAATTTACCATCTTCCCCGTCTGCAATTTCATATTATAAAAAGAGTTTTCAGAAAATTTTTATATAAAAAATTGTTAGAATATGTAAAAACAGTTTTCAAAAACACTTTTTGTGATTCGGGTGACCTTTAATTCTATCACTTTCTTGTAATTTAATCGCGTGCGCAGGTTAAGTATCCCTACTTTCTACAATTTTCCTTTGTCAAAACTTCTTCTGTAAAAATGACCTAACAAGAGAGAAAGAAAAGTGATCTTATTTTTCAATTTAAAGAAAACTATCTTTTTTATTCATGCAATTACCATTTTGTCTTCTATTCAAGTACATGATATTTGAATACATGCTAAAGTTTTCAAGTAGAATCTAAAAGTATCATGGGGAGAGTTCTGTCATTATTCTCCTCAAAAGGTTATTTTTCTGTAGAAACTAATCAAGTATTGTCGCAGGTGCACATTCTGCCGCAAGAGATGCTAGGAAGATCAACTTTTGGAGTGTCGATGTGGCTTCTGAAGTGGCTTCCTCTATGGTTGGTTGATCAGATTCTTCTTCTTTCCTCACGTTTATTGCTCGGAGACACTGCTAGATTTGGCCTCAATCGCCCTAAACATGGCCCTCTCCGCCTCAAGACCTTGTCCGGAAAAACCCCCGTTCTGGATGTTGGAACTCTAGCTAAAATTAAAAATGGCAACATCAAGGTTTTCTCTCTTTTTTGTATTATTTCTTTACTTTATTTTCCTCCATTGGATGTGTTTTTTGCAGAGGTTAAGGATTACGTGGAGTTGATCCGATTGTTAATCGCAGGTTTATCCAGGGATTAAGAGATTAAAACGACTTAGTGTAGAATTTGTTGATGGAAGGGTGGAGAGTTTTGATGCCATAGTTTTAGCTACTGGTTATAGAAGCAACGTCACATCTTGGTTGAAGGTTTGAATATTTCAAAGAATTTGTTCTCTACATCTTGGTTGAAGGTTTGAATATTTGAAAGAATTTGTTCTCTTACTCGTGGAGTCTCCTGATGCTTCTTATATAATATTGTCAGTTTTGGACTAGAACCCTTATAAATTTATTTTTAGGGTTGGTTCAAAACGCATTGTACTACATGGGAAGAAAAACTCTATTTATAAAGTACTCAATTTTCACTATCTCAAGGAATGTGAAATTGTGCATTCCTATTAATATGTGTTGAGCCTTCACAATTAACAAAATTTTAGGTCGTTCTTATTTCACAATTCTATGCGCCAAAATACTCAATCTTACAATTATTTATTTTAATATTTTTTTCAATAATTTCTAATATTTTAATAGTAATTCCAATTTCTGCAGAACAGCAAAACTTCCAATGAGAAAGATGGGTTTCCAAGAGAGTTATTTCCAAATGGGTGGAAAGGAAACTGTGGGTTGTATGCTGTTGGCTTCTCCAAACGCGGCCTTCTTGGTGCTTCCTTAGATGCCATGAAAATAGCAGAAGAGATCGAGAAAAGCAACGAATTATCTCAGTCCGATCATGTATTCTTTAGGAAACATTCGAGAATTTGAAGAAGAACAAACAAAGGAGAAGTTGTTGGGAAAGGAAAATTTCTTATTTTTATAGATTTTAGAATGAATATGAACTTTATAACATAAATAACTTTAGGTTATGTTATAAACTTCATAATCATTTTTGGTATTATCTCAAATTGTAACCAATCATCTAATCATTTTGTATGATCTCAAATGAATGTCACCAAAAAAAATCATTAGGGATTGATTATTTTTCTTACATTTGTATTCAACAAGCGTAACATGTAATTTGGACTTTAACATTTAGTGTTATTTACATTTATACTCAAATTTTTTTATTATTATGAATCCAATGTCCATCTTTCAGTTAATAATAATTTGGACATTATCGACTGTTAAATGTATCATGTTTTCTATTTAATCTGATTTTTAATTCCTCTAGAAATTCTTAAATCGTTTGCAAACTTTGTTGATTTTTCAAGAGAACTCAAAAGCGATAAAGGTGTTAGAAATCAGGTTAAAGTACTTAATTAAATAAAAATGTCGTTTACACGTGCTAAATTTATATTATAAATTAATGGTAAGATATAAATTGTTAATATCTAAAAAATGAAAGTTCGATCTGTTCAATAAAAAAAAATTTGAAATCTAATATGTAAATGACACTAAATGTAAAAATCTAAATTGTTCTTTATCTTATTTTAAAAGAATATCAAAAGTTGATGTTACATGAGCGTGTAATGTGGTGTGTCGTTTAATCTTACCCAAAATAGTGTGTGTCATGGTCGAGTCCTAGTGAATAATTTTTTCTGCCCATTTCTTATGTTGATCATCCCAATCATTGACTAGAGTCTCATTCCAAAGGGAAGTGGAGGGATTTGTCTACATTATATTTGCTTTTATAATTAGAGCAAGGAAAGGGCATGTCGTGCAGGCCCGAGATCACCGAAAGAATACAACAATTGCTTTACATATGTAATAGATATATATATATATATAGAGAGAGAGAGAGAGAGAGAGAGAGAGAGAGAGAGAGAGGGGGGGTTTTGATATATTGCTCACAGTGGCCCGATCATTTGATAAATTTGGAAGCATGGGGACCATTTGACCACCCACCACTAGTCTTTTGTTTTATTCAATCATTAGTTCATTCATCTCCCCCCGGTGCGGTCAATGAATTCCTCTCTGTAAATTTATCGGAAACTGGATGACTAAGCAACCAAGATACGACAGTTGCCATGTGTCCTCTATCCAATCTGATTTGATGACTGATAATTTGTCAGTGGATTTTTTTCAATTTAAACTCCACTTTTTTTCAATTTAAACAATTTGAACCTTAACAATATAAAATTTAAATTATTCAAAATTTAACCAATTAAATTTTAAAAATGATCATCATTTGTTTATTGTTCACACTCAAAAATGAACAACCGATTTAAAGCAAACGACTATTTATTTACTGTTTATGTACGTACGAAACTTCATTTTATAAATTATAATATTTGATTTATTTAAAATTTTTATCACATATTCACCACATTATGAAAAAATAATCTAAAAATTATCGTGATTTTATAACAATTGTACAACTTATTGTAATTTTAATAAATTATTTTATAAAATTTATGTTAAATAATTTGATATGTCGTTCAAGACTTATTTGAGACAACAAAAGAAATATTACAATTAAATTTAATGAAGGAATTATTATTTATTAAAAAAGCTATTTAATAATTGAATAAGTTATGATTTCTTAATTTCTATTATGACAGTTTCTTATTTTTGTTACATTAGTTTTTTAATTTTTATTATGGTAATTTATTATTTCTGTTATGTTAATTTTCTATTTTTAATTTATGTTATGGTAGTTTTCTATTTAGAAGGCAAGTATAGATTATAATTTAAATAAATACTTTTGTAATCTCTTTCGCATAGGGTGCACAGAGAATAATTAAATTTTTCTTTCATTTTTAATTTCTCAGTACTATCTTATTATCGTTAACAAAAATCAGGTTGTATCATAATTATAATAAATCATACAAATGTTAAAAAATTATTAAAATTTCTATATTATCTTTCCATGATGTGGTAAAATTTGCAAATAAATTTAATATCGTTTGATATTTTTTTCATTATACGTGAACAGAAACGATGAATATTTTAAAAAATATCAAACAAGATTGGATTTACTTTTGATCAAATTTTCATCACATCATGAAAAAATAATCTAGAAATGTTCGTTATTTTCTTACATTTGTATGATTTATTATAATTATTTTACATATGTTTTATAAAATAATTCTCTAAAATTACAATAAATTGGACAAGTGTTATAAAATCAAAAAAATTTTCAGATTATCTTCTGATAGTATGATAGATATGTGGTAAAATTTTTAAGTAAATTTAATATTTTTTGATATTTTTTAAAATACCCCTCATTTCTATTCTCGTATAATGAAAAAAATAACAAATGATATTGGATTTATAAAAAAATAATCTAAAACGTTTTTGTATTTTTTAACACTTATATGATTTATTATAATTATTTTACTTATTTTTTATAAAATAATTCACTAAAATTACAATAAATTATATAACTGTTATAAAATCACGAAAATTTTCAGATTATCTTCTCATGATGTGGTAAATATGTGATAAAATGTTTAATTAAATCTAATATTGTTTGGTATCATTTTTAAATTAATTTATGAAATGAAGTTTCGTCGGTACTTGAACAGTGAACAGACGGCCGTTCGTTTTAGATCGGCCGTCCATTTTTGGGTGTGAACATTGAACGAACGGTCGTTTGTTCTAGATCGACTGTCTGTTCTCATGTGTGAATAGTAAACGAATTGTAATCGGTCGTCTTAATTTGTTAAGTTTTGAATAGTTTAAGGTTTACGTAGAATTAATAATTTAAGATTTTGTTTTTAAAAAAAACATAGTTTGGAGTTTAAATTATAAAAATCATTTGCCAATTTTCAGATCACTTAGAAACCTATTTAGCTATGACAAACATAAATTTATAATCTTATTGTATCAAATTTCAGAACCAAAATCTTTATGTTATTCTTCTCCAAGCTAAACAAAACGTAAAACATACGTGAATTTATGAAATCACTTTAAAAATAGTAAAAGGAATTTCTTTTCAAAACTATAGTAGCAGTTTAAAATCTGCTACATTAGAACAATTTTGTCTAAAGAAATAATACAAGAACAGTGCTAAGAAGAAGGCAATTATGCAGCATGAAGGGCAGATGAGCAGGATGAATCAATCAGCAATGCTTGTTGGAAGGAGTCTAAATAGAATAACGAGAATGGGTGTTGAGAAGAATGGTAAATTTTGTTTCCTATTAGTATTTAAAAGGGGTTGCTATTCTGCATTTGGTATCGCAGTTGAGCCTTGGCAAAATTAATGTCACACGATATGTCACAACTCAAGACATGCCAAAATTAAAAATACTTAATCGCCCAACACAAGTTTAGTGGTCTTTGGGTAGTAAAATAAAACTTATAAGCAATTTAAAGTGTCATAGTTTACCCCATATGGGAAAGTCTCTATATTGATGACTATATATAAATATTGTGCAATAATTTAAATCCAAGAATTAAGCTGAAAAAAATAAAATTAAAAATTAAAACAGATAAAAATGAAATAAAGAAATGACAAAATATTCACTCAAAGAAAATAAATACTCGGGTAGAAGGAAAAAATAAGTAACAATTTGAGGTCGGTAGACTAAACTCAATACGTATCTTATCATTATACACGAGAAAATTAATTTTATGATTTATCATTTACAAACATGAACTAGAGGAATTGGATGCACAATAGGTCACTATTACTAGAGGAAGAACATCTGGTGTTCTGGCACAAATTCAGTTGTCTAGACACGAATCAGAACGACTAACATATCGACAAATTTGGCAAAAGTCCATCATTCTCACCGATTTTTGTCTATAATATTAACTGTTAAGCGAGGGCTCCATTGATAGAACCTCTTTTGTCTTGGTCCATTCAACACTAAACAAGCCTAGACTAGTTAAATACTTGTCCCAGAAATTTCATTGAATCTGTGGGTGTTCTACTGGGAATCTCTTCTGCTTTAAATTCGAAAAGCAAAGTATTAATTTTCATGGACTCGAGCTTTCCAACCTCTCCTAGTTTCTGACCCAAAGGACAGCGTCTCGAAATTTATGGATATCCAACCCTTAAAACCGATATGTCGCCCTCTTCATATTCATAATGGGCCTCATGTTTTGGCCACCCAAGTAGCCATTGAAAATGTTGAACGATCTTCTTTCCTTTCCCCTTTCTGGTCTACTTTCAGAATAAATTGCGAAAAGTTTTTTTCTGAATGAATCATTAGGTTTTCAATCAAATTTAAATTGCATTGAAAGAAGTCTTAAATTAAGAACCAAAAAATTAAGGGAAAGATATAAACAAAAAAGTTACAAGAGAAGGTGATTATCCGACTCCGTCGTGAGAATTTCCTTAAGATTTTATGGCGACCTGCTTTGATCTTTCTGGGATAGAGGAATGTATGGATGAGAAGATGAAACGAAAACCTCTGAGCAAATTTCCATGAAAAACCTGTCGACAATATCTATGAAAGCATGACAGTTTAGTCGAGAATAATAGTAAAGAACCTCTTCAATGCCTAAAATATTATCCATGTCACTCATCTTCTCCAACTCTTTTAGCTTTTCTACAACTATCCGTCTTCTTTCTTCTTTCGTACCCTTTTCTGAGCTTGAAGTTTTTCCTTCATTTCTTTCATGGCGATTCTTGGATGGACTTCCATAGCCACCGACAGACGTGAAGCTTTGGTGGAGAAGAATATCCTTCTGTTTCTTCAATTGCTGTGCGTTGATGGGTTCGTTCAGGATCTGGTTTTTAGAATCGTCTTTAATGGAGAGATCTGTCAGTGGGGTGGAGAGATTGTCGAAATGTTCGTGAGAATGGTTAGAAGAACGAGAGGTTTTTGGAAGCATTTGGTTCTTTCTGGAGAAGGACTGAAACTTTTGTAAGGTTTTCTTTAAGAAATTTCTGGTTTTGGAAATGAGCTTTCTCACCATAATTATCTCCCTCTCCCTCTCCCTCTCCCCCCACCCTCTTTCTCTCTTTCTCTCTAGGTTTTAGTAGGGTAGATGAACTTAGAGAAGATTTCTCAATTGAATGAGCCATGCTGGTTTTATGAAAGGGAAAATAACTCTAAAATCATTTTGTAACCAACCTGGCCCTCGTTATTGAAAACTTAACAAATTAGCCTTTTGACCTCACTAAGTGAGATAGGAGGTCTCCACCCTTGGTGCGAGAGTCACCGGATCTTGACAAGAAATATACTAACTGATATCAAATTTACTTGAAACTAAAAAATTTAAGTAAATTCGATATCTAGTACGAGACGTTTCCATCTCCGGTTGTGGATAACGGGTTGTTTTCCACTTTATAAAATGTTTTAAACAAAATTTGAAAAACATATAAAATAATATTAAATTTACTTGAAATATTTACCACATTTTCAACATATTATGCGAAGATAATCTGAAAATTTTCGTAATTTTTCAATACTTGTAAGATTTATTTTAATTTTTACGTTAATTTTATAGAATATTGATTTAATTATTATAATAAATCGTAGAAGTTTTGAAAAATCAAAAAACGTTACAACTTATCTTCCTATAATATACGTAAAAATTTTAAAAAAAATTTTATATTGTTTATTATATTGTTTGCTAGACTTAAGGGATGGTGACCACGCAACGGGGCGTTCTCGGAGATCAGGAAGTCGCTGTGAGTTAATTTGTTAGGTTTTTGAATAGTTTGAGGCAAAGTTATTTATAAAATGACTTTAAATTCTTTTTGTTAAATACTACGTGCTCTCTGAGGGTCAAATTGAATATTACCCTCTATTTCTTAATCATTCTTTTGTCCTCACACAGGGCCTGGTTTGATCATGAAAATGGCAAGAACAATGACAATCGACCTATTCTGAATATTCTATCACATTACTGTACCCAACTCATGTCTAATTCATCACCTTAGATTGACAATATTAGAAAACTACTAAGATGTCCACTTAATTATATTCCAAAAATAAAATAATAATATAACTCGTATTATGTTTTTAATTGTTTGTGTGTGTGTGTGTATGAAAGAGTAATTAGGGAATCTATCTCTCTCTCTCTCCCTCTCTCTAAAGCCTAACTAGAGTTGGAAGGCACGGGTGCTGGTGGGTAGCAATTCCATGAAATAATCTAACCGTTAATCACGGAGAAGATATAACGATGGAAGGGACAAGGGACAACTTATTTTAAGCACAATACTCGTATCATAACTAATGCAAGATTTGTTGCATAAACTAATACAATTAAACCTTTCCCTTTCACTCTCTTGAACAAACTTCCTATTCTCAGAATTATCAAATTTCAGCTTACGGGGTTGCTATGTTTACTTTTTTATTTTTACACTTCAAGTTTTAGCATTTAATATGTTAGTTATCAACTCGCGTAAAAATTAAGATAAATTATAAATAGATAAATTAAAAATTAACTACAACAGTTAATATTTATTACGTATAAAAGTAAAAATTAGAGTGTGAAAATAGGAAGTAAATCTAATATTACTTTTCGACTTAATGTTCTGTCTTTCAATAAACAAACTCACTTATCTATGATAGTGAACATTGTGATAACCCATTTATGCGAGGGATTGTTGTCACACCCGCCTAATCTATGATAGTGAACACCGTGATGGCACATTCTTAAGAATGAAATATCAGGGGGCATTTGTCAACAACCACCTACCATACTATAGTACGTGATAAAATAAAATCACTCATAGATTTTGAACAAACTCTGCCCAAAACATAATCTCAATAATATAACAACTCTAATTAGGTTAAGAGTGTCACGTACACGGTCAAATCAATTATTTTATTATTCTTTTAACAAAAAAAATAATAATTTTCTTAAACACTCGAAGATGCATATCAAAACAAAGATACATCTCGTATCTATTAATCTTGATACACATGACTAAGTTGATTAACAGTTCAAAATAAATGTGCATGCTTAAATAAAGTATCACAACAAAAATCATATATATATATATATATATATAGATAAAATATATAAAAACATATGTAAAGACATGACCTACCATAAACATATGATAACAGGTCTCAAAACATATTTTATTAAAAATCATATATGCGCTATAAAATAAATAAATTTATACCAACTGGCAAAGGCCCAATATTCAGAAGGTTCCAAAACTAGTCATAGCATTAGTACCCAATCACATTATTGCCTAATAATATTCTGGACCTTTTATAATAATATTTGAAATCCATAATTAAGGTGGTGACCAAACCCATAAAATGAATGGGTCAAAACCCAAAAACTTGGCCCATAAAAGGCTCGCATCGGCCTTATTGTTGCGTGCATAGTGGCATCAATTGAATGACATTGTGTTGCCTGCCCGTTAAAAGCACACTTAACTCCAAAAATGCAGCGGCTGGGCTCCAACGGAGCCAAGACTTAGCGTCAAAACTTCCTATGGTTTTCCATTTGAAAATTCGTTTATTTCCTTCTATTTTCGTGGATTTCCCATAATTTGTGACAACAAAACTATTCAGATCAATCGCACACCATTTTTGTTCATTAAAACATGACTTTCATCATATTCCAAACCTTAAATAATACAAATTCAGTTTTCTCCTTAACACAAAAAACTTTGATAAAAGCGGAGAAATGTATCGAAACTCTTTGTATCTATCCAATTTCTACACTTTTATTCTTAGTCACGATAACACAACTTTACCTCAAGCAAGATCTTAATTCGGGGTTGAATTCTGTTGAGAATTAAACAATAATAATCAGAAAAAATAAAATAAATACGAAAACACAAAGATACCAAGATTTACGTGAAAAATTCTAAACGAAAAAAAAAACACGGGAATAGAAAAAATTCATTATAAAAAAATCAAAGTACAATTGAATTTTACGACTAAAATATAAATATATAGAGAAAACATAAAACTCTAATATTGACATACGAGCCTAACTGGATCCAACTAAAATTTAGGTCACACGGAACTTTAACCATCTCAACCATGACACAAATTCCACATGAGAGATAAATACAGGCTACTCGGTCCTACCCAAACTAAGTCCAAAACACTGAACTATAACAATCTCCATCTTCCACTAGTGCACAAAAATAAATTTACAAAATCTCATTAAAAATAACATCATTTTTCACAAAGGCCTATGGTGGGCCAATTGAACAACTAATATCGATCACGTTTAAGGCTCGCTTAAACTTAAAAGACATACTTGAGAAGAAATCACATCTCCTCTTCGATGGTATTACTGAGCTATCAAAGTTGTCACAATATGTTGAAGACTCCAGAAAGAAATCGTTACCCTCAAACACATTCAATGCATAATCAATAGTCTCACCATATCGCCTTGGAGCTTTAACCTTTCACTTGGTTCTTCCTTTTGTGATACCACTCTGACATTAAATTGAGACTAGTAACCGAACATGTATAATAGGTTGACTTACTAGCTCTGATATACATTCAGATTCCAACTTGAACTTCACCTGATAACTCCTTCTTCTGAGTCTTCTCAAACAATTTTTTAAGGTGAATTTATAAACTTCATAACTTTATTACTCGTCACTGTAAAACCTTGTAATACATACAGACCTCATATGTCTCCATAACACGACCAGAGCACCCTTACTGATCTTTACAACTCCACCTCTAGCGTTGTACTTGAACCTTTTGCATCTAGAGCACTCAACCAGATCAGATTCTTCTTCAACTCGAGAATATGTCGCACATTACACAGTGTCTTGACAACTCTATCAAACATCTTAATTTTGATGGTACCAATGTTAGCTACCTTGAAAGGTGTGTTATTAACCATTAATACTACACCTTTAGACACTATCTCATATATCGAAAACCAATTCCGATTGTAACTCATATGAAACCAATAAGTTTTATCCAGAATCTAACTCTTCTTACAGAAATAACAAGTTTTATCTCGATTCCTTAACTTTGATATGCCCTTCAAACCCTGGACACCATCAATACCTTTGTTGTTTGACTCTCTTGTTTAACCCCAATCGAAATATCCCTCTCCACGAAACTCAGATCTAACAACAATCTGCTTAATTTTCTCCTTCGATAACAAGGCATCGTAAACGTCTTTCCAGGATAGACTTTCTTTACTGCATAAAATCGTATCTCTAAAAGAACCATATGAAGCAGGCAACAAGTACAATAAAATTAATTATAAATCCTCCTTATCATACTTGCATCACATAGTCTCCAAATCCGAAACTAATTCCTTGAATGCGGTCAAGTATCCTTTAATTGAACTACCTTTTATCAACTAATAAAAATATAACTATTGCTTCAAAAGCAACTTATGCATAAAGGTTTTCTTTATACACAACTTCTTCAATTTTACCCATAAATCTCTAACAATTTTCTCATTCAAAACGTCATGCAAAATATGATTTGATAAATGCAGACGTATTGTAGTAAGGCTTTTCGATCCTTCTAAATTTTCTCTTTTTCACTTAAAGACATGGACATTTTATTGCGCCTAAATAACGCATCGTCTAATTCCATCAGTGCGAGCAAGTCTCGCATCTTCAACTGCAATAACTAAAATATCGTATTCCAATATAATAATGGGATATCAAATCTAAACGAATCCATCATTCAAAAAACCAACTTCAAAAGAATATTCAATTTCAGAATATCTAATTTCAAATTTTGAAACCCAAAATATAAATATCCCAAACAAAACAGCTTCCAAAATTTAGAATAATCTCGCCCAACAATTAAATCGTCGCACTCACATGGATTTTTCCAAAAAATAAAAATCTTCCAAAATATGTCAAAAATATTCTCAATCCAAAAGTACCCAAAAACTTCTGCCTTCTTCTGCAAACAAATTTCCGTTTGTGAGAGAAAAGATCAACCTTTAATTTGCCAACTGCAATTTGTGCAGAAAGAGGGCAACAACGAACCAGCAGCTCTGTAGGGGTGACTTCGGCTAACTGTCGTGCTGCCGGATTGGAGACAAAGAACCGGTGGGTTTGGACGACTGTGTGCCTGCCGACGTGGTCTGGGCAGTCGATTCCGTGAGGGGCAGCAACGGCGAGAGACTAGGGCTCCTCTTCTCCTCTTTGCTCAGCAACGGCATAGCAAGATTTGGGTTTCTCATCTTCCTTCATGAAAAACAAAACCAGATGCGGAAAGGAAATTTTAATTTCCTTTTTGAATTTTTTTAATTCCTTTTCTCAATTGCAATTTCAATTTCAAAAATTGCAAACCCCAATTTGTTTGATCCGAGTAAGAAACTCTCAAATTTACTTTGAATTATCAAAACCAAAACTAAATACCAATGGTTGAGAATCAATCAATAATAATCGGAAAAAAGAAAATAAACGCGAAAACATAGCAACACTAACATTTACGTTGAAAAGCCTAAATGGAAAAAAACTACATGCATATGAGAAATTTACTATAAAGAAATCAAGGTACAATTGAATTTTGCAATTCAATCATCAATACATAGAAAAAACATAAAATCTTAATATTGACATACGAACTAGATCTGATCCAATTAGAATTCAGATTATACCAAACTCCAACAAATTCTACTTTAAAAATTGGTTATAAATCTGCGAAACTAAATCCTCCCAACCAAATTCACTCTCTCCCATGTTGTCTTGCCCTCTAGACATTCGTTCGCTCTAATATAGCCCGCTCATCAGATTAAACAACTTTGTTAATACTCTAAACCTTTAAATGAAGGCACTGATATAACATATATGAAAGAAAATTTAGCAACTTTAATAACATACCTTATGAGCCTCAAAGGCCAATAACAAGATTTCAAGCCCAAGTTCATTTAGCATCTAACCTTTTTTCTAACAAATTCACTTTTAATATAGTAAGGAGGTCTTTAAAAACTTAAATTGAGATCTACACTCTCAAGACAAAAACAAGTCTATACATGTGCTCATTTGGGATCCAAGCATTATGCCTGGTCAATAGGAAATTTGTTTTCTCAAAGGCAAATTAATGTAACCAATTTACTTTCGACAAACAATGGCCTTTTTTGTTAATTTTGACAAACACTAGCCTTAAATGAATGTTAGGACTGGATGAATGATAAGATTAGTAGGTGTTGCAGGCTTAAGGCCCTTAAGATATGAAGGAAGCGCGCATGGCTTAATGCATGACCGAGCAATACTTGTGAACGGTGCACAAAGGAAGGCCTAACCATTTCAACTACACAAAGGGCAAGCTCAAGCAAGCCTCTAACCTAATTGGACCAAGCAACTCATCCATGACAAGATGGACCAAGCATTAGGAAGGGTGCACATGCACTTGAAGGCCAGCCCTTGAATATGGAGGAGTACTCACATCACTTACATGACCATTTCAAGGCCCGACCCTTTATGAGAGGAGGAGTGTGCTTACACCATTAAAATTTGAATTTCCAACAACTCATTTTTTCCCCTCATAGAATCAACACAACTTACCATGCAAAGCCATCATCTCAACGGTTGAAGGAAGGGAGAAGTGCCCCATGCACGGCTTTGATCAAACTATCGGATTCTCACCAAATTCGCAAGCCAAAATCCTACACCACTCTTAAGAGATATTTAATCATCTTTTACAAACATTTGCAATAGTTTTTGAAGATTAATACAACACGGCTCGTTTCTCTCAAGGGTTAAAGAGCATTTGGCTCTCAAGATTAGTGCCTCAACGGATTTGTGGTTGAGTGGAGTCTGCCTCCATTGCTTCAAGTAGTTGTCGCTTGTAAGCTCTTAATCACATTTTTTCCCTCCAAACTCTCTAGGGTTGGAAAACAGTGGAAAAGGTGAAAACCATAGCCCAAGTACTGCTGTTGTTCTCATAGGAAAATAACATCACCCAGAAGTGCTCAAAGTTGCTTCTCGGGCCAACCACGGGTTCCTTTTTGTTTTTTCATATTTTTGCTTGAAACTTTCAGGTTATAATTTTCACGCATAAAATAACATTTCATCTTTGAAGTGATTGATTTGAATTTTATTTCTTGAAGTTACACTAGTTATTTTGGGATGTTACCAGATTGAGCCGTTAACATTAACTATCCTCTTGTTTTGTTGAATAACCATAAATTTGTAAGGTTTTGGCACGTCAATACCCCGTGAAATTATTTTTTAAGGTTATCACACTTGTTAGAGCCCAAGATCAAATAATGATATCACAATCTTACGTTATTTAGATGTGGACTTAGGGTATACTAGACAAATAAGATTTAATCTCCAACTAATATTAGAATTTTGAAATAAAACTTAAGAACAAATTCATGTGAAATTGTGTCCAAAACTGACAATATTATACTACTTCGTAAAGATCAAGATATTACAAACACAGTGGATTTTAATTTTCTCAAGAATATAAGGTCTTCTGAAGCAAAACTCAAAATAAAATTGTACTATTCTCCAAACAATTTAGATAATATTATATTATTTGGTTAAGAACTAATATGTTACAAACATAGTGGATTTTTGTTTTTTTAAATATTTTCGTGTCTTAAGCTTTATATAATTTGTTCTTATAGTTTTGAGTGAATCGAATTCAATTTGAATTTTCACGAGTTCTTTCAAGAAACTCTTCTACATCATTTATGTAGAGACTAATCAAAAGGGAAGAACAGATATGCCAATAGGATCTACTCTCGTTTATACCACACTATAGTGTAATGTTTTAATAATTTCTCTTCTTATTGTTTAAGAAACAATTTTATAAAATGTCTTATATTTGGGAAGTTCGTTGGATGCTATAAATTCATACATTGGATATGAAACTTTACCTCTATCGAATGTAGTCAACTCATGTCAAACAACTCCTCCATTTTTTGGTAAGTTGGGCAAAATACCAGCCACTAATATAGGATTATATGGAATTTACCTCTTTAGTTATTTTCTTCATATAAAGGATTTTTCCTTTTGAGATGAAACTCTTGTAATATTATTTCACTTCTTGTTAGACTAAGTTGTTACACATTTAATTTGCACAATACTGGACTTGTATTATCATTCTATCTAGATATCATATTTGGAACTTTAGTTTAGTCTAGTATAATTTTATTTAAAATTATAGTTGCTATATGGATTAAATAACGTTAAGAGTCGGGCGACTCAATCTGCTTTTGGGTCAAATTGTTCTCCATTCTGACTCGAGTTCTTTGCAAGTCATGATAGGAAGATCCAAAGATAGTATGATCTATCGTAATTTTCAATTTCATGATCCCAACAAACAACCCGACAATATTTGCATTTTTTATTGTTTTTCGAAAGTTATGTTCAAATATTTTTATTATTTTCCAAAAGTGTCTTTAATTACAATTACGTTATTTAATAATTACTTCTGGAAATAAATTTTAAAAAAATTAGACCTAAAAAGTCACTAAGAATTGGCAAATAATTAAGACACTATCATCTAGAAATGTTGAATTGATAACCACTAACTTTACAGCTACAAACTATCCTCACCCCTAATTTCAATCATTGTAAACTAACAAACAACTTCGAAATTGGTAGTTAAGATCAAGTGATAAAAAGAGACAAAATTATCTTAGTGGTAAAATTCATGAAAATCTAGAGGACTTGAAGCTACTTGCGAAATAATATTTCACAACAACGAAGAACTTAAAGAAGGGGAAGAATCGTGAGAGTTTTGGAAATTTTGAAGACAAATCATTTAATGTTACAATTAGCGAATATATCAATCAGAATACATATCACCAAAGACACGGGTGCGGCAACCCCTCCCAAAAACTACCGAAACGAAGCCAGTTAGTGCTACTTGTGAACAATATTCACTACTTAGGATGGTTACATCACTATATGCACGACTAAAGTCCACAACGTTTTACAGAAGTTATAGAAAACATCGCATATGGGGATATCATAAACTCCTCTTGTACATCCAATAGATAATTCAAATTACAATCATCTATCTATGTCCACTCATTTACAGTGCAAACACAAAAGAGTTTTACAATATGAAACTAGTTGCAAAATGCATCTGAAGGACAAAATGATTTGGTCATCTAATCCTCACACACTACTTAATCCAAATATATAACTCAACTTTGTACTTTTAATTATGCTTATACCATCTTCACTTCCTCACCTTCTCATTCTCCTAATGGATCCCACTTATATATGTAAAATAAATAAACTATAGAGTAAGCTATAAAGCCTCTTAAATTGAGAGTTAATGTGTTAGCTAACAACTAAATATTACTTATAAAAAGAGTAAACTTTCTCGCATTTAATCTCGTCTAGATAATGACCACCTAACTTACTATTTCATCGTAACTCTAGTGTAGAAATCTTTCATCCAAATTTCCACAAACTAATGTTTGGGGTATGCTCCTCGCCATTAACAATCAATCTTGTCCTTCATGAGTATGCTCTCATATAATCTAGTGTTAATTGATACTAATCGACCTACTACTTCAAATACATCATATAAATGCTAGAATATCAATGATACCATCCCTTTCATTCTCAAATTTAGCTATAAAGTCTTAGGATGCAACTTATACTAAAATCATGATTTACACTCTACAAGCATATTTTTATCCTCAATAAACCTAATCATCAACTGCAATCGCCTTGTCACGATCGCTGTAATTGAGAAACAATAATGCAGCTGCCCGGTCCCAAGGACCAAAATTGAGATGCAATGGTGCAATCGCTTAGACATTCGTAGTAATAAAACCGCAACACTAGTCGACGTGAATGTTGCGGTAGCTAAGGCCCGAGACTTGTGTTTTCAAAGCATCAAGTGTGCTGCTCAAACTCCGAGTACAATAACCTACTGCAGACACCCAAAGAAGCTTTGGGGCATTCCAAGGAAGAGACAATTTCAAACTAAGGATACATGTGATTGTTTGGACTTGGACTCAAGATGTGACAGACTGGGACAAGAGTCCTAAAGCTTGTCAGCGGTAGTCCACCTACCACAAAATTGTCTCTAACGGACACATGATGGTTGGCCACAAAGTTTCAATAGTCAACAGAAACTCGAGGAAATTGAAGATTACTTACATATAGAAATCATTTGCTGCACACTGAGAAAAATATACCAAAGTGCTATGCAATTTGAAATATTCAACACTTCAATCTTCTAGCTTTCTTCTAACTCTTCATACTATTCCATTTAGCATTTTACATTTGTGAAAGTTAGGTACTTTGTACGAAAAACCTTCAAACATTGTTCATATTGTTGAAAGAAAAAGTGTGAAACCCAAGAAGCGTGTAAAGGTTTGATTAACAAGAGGAATTCAATCACTTGCAATCAAATAGGTTAATGGAAGGAATCTTAGAGGGAAAGCCTTACAATGTAGGCATAGACAATTTTGCCAAATTTTACTAACAAACGTAAGTGCAATCTTTCTCTTTCTCTGCTCTTTGTTATTACTACCTTATAACTCGCTAACATATTAGAATGAATAGTTTATTGGAGTAGAGAAAAAATAATTATTCTAGGATTATAAATTAATTAGATTTCTTAATCCAACAAAAAAATCCAAATAACTTAATTTATCTCCTCGACAAAACACATGATCTCTTCCTTCTAACTCTCACTTTCCATTAGTGTTATCACACACATACATGACATCCCTCTAAATCCTATATTTTCTCAATATTTGTTGCTATAATGTAATATAATCTAACAATATAGATAAAATGAAAGCGTAAAAACAATCCCTCAAATGAATTGGGCTCATGAACTCATATTGTGCAAAACCGCACTTGCACCATAGTCACGCCACCAACACAATATCATTTTGAAGGGCACACGTCGTGCTAACACGTAGATTGCACTATGAAGCATTTAATTTAATGTACCACGTTTATTGAGTTAATGATAAAAACACATATTCATATCCTTAAAAGTATGGGGTCTTGCAATAAGAGTTTATAGTCAATTGTGCATTCATGTTTTTGAAAACCCATTTTGTGATGTACCACATATTATCTCACAACATGTTGATTTTTTAGATATATACACGCTTGGTTTTAAAAATTTATTTTGATCTTGTATTTGGATAGATATTGTTGATCATGGTAAGGATTTGTTGAAATGGAGACGGGATCGGTGTTTTATGGAACTAACATTAAAATCCATGCATGCACAAAATAGTTCAACATTATTCCAACAATATATCTTATATTATGTTCTATCATGAAAATAGTAAAGTATTTATAAGATTTATAATAACCATAAACTTTTATAGCTAATAAATAATTAGGAAATTGTTGTACTAAGAAGTACATTTATACTGAAACCTTAACGTATGAATAAATAGAGTAGTGTTATATTTATTCTCTTATTCTACTGTCTTAATATACTCGTTGACGTGTCAAACAAATATTTGTACAATTAAAGTGTAATTAATACAATAAATATTTAATTTATTACATTAATTGCATCAATCATTGTTTGACACTTCAGCGAGTATGTTAAGAGTGTAGAATAAGATATTAAACGTTGCATTATTTGCATAAATTTATTGTATGTGTCTCTATTTTCATGCCTAACTCTATATTTTAAATAAAAGATTCTTCTACATATACATCATTATAATTATATACACTAATAGAGTGCATAATATTACTTTAACTTATCATCACTAGCATATGACACTTTTTCAAAAGAAAACAATAAACAAATTAATTAAATATAATAATTTAAATGTTGTTACATCATTAACTTCATATATTCAATTTAAAATCATCCATTTGGCTATATAATATAATTAAAATATGACCTGCCTTCCCATGGCCAAGGGATGCTATGAAACTGAATTAATTACCAAGAGAGCCAGACCCAAACCTTTCACACACCCTTATTTTACACATTTGCATATTTCAAACATCCTCGAGGTAGTGTATTTAGTTTTATAACTGTCATTTTCTACACAATTCGCAAATAATTCAATTAAGGGTGACACTATGTGTAGCCTCCAATTTTACAAACTAATTTTATCTTCTGTTGTGACGTCTATATGTCATTCATTAATTAGTGCATGATTGATATAATTTATAAATAGTTACAGTACAACATTAGTTTAATCGATTAATAACTCACATGTGGGTATCGTGTCAGGAGATAAGATTTGATAGTAGAATTAAAAGATAAATCTAGCATTACTTTTTATTATCTAGCAGAATCGTAGTGTTAACAATTATGTAAAGTCTTTGATTATCTTGGTCGTACTCGAACTTGAGAACTCATTACTGACCATACTAAAAGACAATTATCATGCTACGATAGATCAACAAGTTTAATGTAAAATTAAAAAGGATAATCTATAATTTCTAACAAATATTTAACGCAAGTGTGATGTGGGGAGATCCATTTTGGGTTTCCCTTTTTAGGGTTTCCATCTCCATATTTAAATTAGTTAAATTGATTAGGTTAACAAACCAACGAATATAGATTCACCTAATATATGCTTTCATAAAGTTTTGTCCCGTTCATGGCCAATCATTTGCCAAAACTAACACCATTTTTCTTTTATTTTCAATTCCACCTTCCAAATAAAATAACCCATCCATGTAACTGAACTTTTCTTGTCTACTTATAAAGATTAGACCTTTGCAATGAAGATAACAGATGTCATCCTCAAACTTCTGTTATAATTAATAACGATTTCCTTTTTATATAATATAACATAGTTTATATATAAATTATGTTATATTTCAACCAACGCTAGATTTATTTTCTAATTCTATATTTTTATCTCACTTCTAGCATGTTCATTGATTGATGCAGTGTCTCGTCAGAAAAAAAAAAATTAGAGTATTAAAGTAAATATTGCATTACCCTAATTTAGTTACAAATAATAGAAATCAATTTTAAGAGAACATGAGATATATGCACAAGGATGATCATTTTAGTATTATTTTTCCAAAGAAAATTCAATGTTGACATGTTCATTATCTGTCACAGATAAAAGAGGAAGTATCTTCCATTAAAGTTTTACAGCAAACGAAGAAAGAGGCTGGATTTGTTTGTTGTTTTGTTATCAAGAACAGTAATCTGAAATAAAGCCTCCCATATTTCTGAGAAAACTTGAACAATAATTCCATGGTGTTGGTGGGAATTCAGGGAAAGGAAACACTGCAGAAGCTGTTCAAGATCTTTGGCAGAAAACATCTTGTTTTCCATTATCATCTCAACCATTGATGTTCTGAAATCGTTGTAAGGATCGCTGGATTCCTTGACTACTGCTAAGCTGTCTCTCACTTTCCCTTGCAATGTAAGCAGCCCCATGTGATCGGTGCTCCGATTTACAGACATTTTTCGGCGAAGCCTATTCGTTTTCCGTTGGGAGTCTGGAGCATCGGAGGAGAAACTCTTCGAAATGGAGAACTTCTCCTTCTTTTCCTCTCTTTCATCGTCTTCTTCGCTAACACTTAACAGAGTCTGCTTCTTATTTCTCCTCTTCTTCTGCCTTTGCTTCTTCCTTCTTTGATCATTCAATTCAAGAAACTCGGGGGTCTCCGGAGAAAAAGGAGAGGCAGGAGGGCAAGTTCGGCCGTCCATATTGCCAGCAAGAAACGGAGAGCGCATCTCCCATGAATCACGCATTGGAAATTCAAACTTATCATCCTGATACGAAACCACGGTCGGCGACATTTCAGAGGAACCCGGCCGGCAAAAGGACGGAAAAAGCCTTACTTTCCGACCAATTGGACGGAAGACATGAAAGTTTCGGTTTCTCCGAGGAAGGCAGGCAGCTTTTTCTAAGAAATTAGACAAGTTCAGAGAGCTGCAAGAGCCGAAAGAGACTCTGAGGAAGCGGGAGAGACGAAGCTTGAACCGACTTTCCATGGGAGATGAAGGCTGGGAGAGAGAGAAAGAGAGATGGGATGCATGAGAAAACCAAACGAGGACGTGCTTTTTAAAAAAAAATATTTACAATTTCTTAGAAAAAGTCTTCTCGTTGAAGACGTCTCCCGTGTTTTTTTTCTTCATCTATTTATTTATGATTTATGTTAATTATTAAATTACTTATTGAGTTTCGCATTATAATATAATATTAAATTATATTTATAATATTACTTTTCTTTTTATTAAAGATCTCTTACCCAAAATTAACCAAATATTTTGTTTAAAAGATCTTTAACATTGATAGACATTCGAAAAACCATCCACGACGTTTAAAGATGGACCCCAATGTTATTACAATCTATTATTAAAAAAAACAATCATTTTTCTACCAATTAAAAAAAAATTAAAATTGAAATTGAAATAAGATGAAATCTATTGGGTTGACTTAATTACCATACACCTTACTTTTAAATTTAAAAATAAAAAATATGACATTAATTTAAAACATCACTTGTACTTAAAAATCTTAACAATTAAAACCTTAAACTATTTAAAATGTAACAAATTAATCTTGAAGGAAGGTGATCACCATGCTTCTGAACGACTCCTCGCTCTTTACTTATCCTTAATTTGGACACCTCGAGAATAGAGGGTCTTGTCTCTAGAATGGACTTCGTTCTTAATCTTAACTTTTGAGTTCCGTGAGAACGAGGAATTCCAGCTCCAGAACGACCCCTCATTATTAGCCCTAACTTTTAAATTTTGTGAAAATAGAGGATAGTCTCAGTCCCAGAATGGCCCCTCCAATGTTAGCCTTAATTTTTGAGCTCCATGAGAACGGGAGATTCCAGTTCCAGAACGATCACTCGATCTCAAATATTTTGCTTCAAAATAGGTCGATTATCGAAATGACCCCACCCCCCGGTTCTCGAATCACGTGTGGTGCACGTTGAACGAGGGGTCTCCACTCTCTGCATTAACCCCCCGACTCAAGTGCCACATAAACACTGAATAGATCGGGAGGTAATCGGTCCCCCGTTCTCAACATAAATTCAGAACGGTTCTTGCCAAGATTTAATTTGTTACATTTTAGATATTTTAATCTTTTAGTTATAAGAATTTTTGGTTGAAGAAGTGTTTCAAATTAAGTTCATATTTTGGGGTTCAAATTAATTTTGACCCAAATAAAAAAGATTATTTATCATAACAGAGAATCAAGTTCTAATCTTATTGTTTTATATTTGGTTGCATTGCCTTCAGCATGAAGAACATCCTTGTTGGTACAACTGGCCTCGAAGTCCATAAAAATAAATTTGGATTATTCTTTAACTTTATGCTCTAATTTTATGAATTATACTACTTAATAAGCGACACATCAAAAAATTAAAATGTGAAATTATTGACAAACATAGTATTTTATTTTATATGGAAGATTTGAGGCAAACTTAAATCTTAAATTTAGTTAGGAAGGGTTTGTTGGTTTGGAAAATGCTAATCAATTGCATGGATGAACTTGGGCCAAGGCATTAAGTAGATCATTCAATACAGTTTATAGTAGAGAGGATTAAACCCAACTTATAAACATCAATTCATGTTCTAAATGAGATTAGAGATTATGATTAAAGGGCTTTTAAAATTAGAAATATCCAATATGAGTAGGGTTTTGGGCTGCATCATTGCCTTTGGCACCGCAATATCCAACAAGTGAGGTCCTAGCACCGACCTATTAAGAAGGCATTTCTGGCCCGATTTGGAAGACTCACGCCTGGGCTCTTTCCCAAATAAGGAGTCCATCCATGACATCAATTAATATTGATTATTGAAAAGCTCCATCAATACTAAATTATCCCTTAATCGATCCCTTTGCCTAAACTTATTTACAAGGTGTTCAAATTATTTGACCTTCACCCTTTACTTTTTGTTTTTCCGACCAAACAAACAGATTTTGGAAGAAATAATCGATGAAGATGAAGTAAATGATTGAAGAATCTCACGAAAAAATTAATCCTCGAACAGACCCTCGATCTCTTCCAGACTCTTCCCCTTCGTCTCCGGCAAATAAAAGTAAAAGAAAACAGTTCCGACCACCATTATTCCGGCCAGGCAAGAAAACATTCCCCCGAATGTAATCTCTCTAGATATACTCAGAAATGTCATCGCCACTATTCCACTCACAACCCTGTTCACCGATATGGCCAAGCTGGAACCCTGCGCTCTCAGCCGCATCGGGAATATCTCCGACGAGTAAACCCAGGTGATCGGTCCGATCCCGATTGAGAAAAACGAAACGGTCGAACAGACGGCGACGACGCACAACGTAATCGCCCACTCTGGTTTAGCCATCGAATTGTCGAGATATTTCGAGCCAAGGCCTAACGCTGCTAAAGAAACAGCCATTCCGGCCGACCCAAGCAGCAACAATGGCCTCCGACCGAACCTGTCTAAGAACGCGGCCGATATCAATGCAAAGCTCGTTTTAACCAACCCCATTATCACTGTCACTCCGACTAGCTGCTTCTTGTTGTGAATTCCTGCGTTTCTGAAAACTTCTGGACTGTAATAGACGACAGCGTCGTTGCCGGAGGCTTGCATGAAGAAGTTAATACCGATCGCGGCGATGAGAATTCGTCGAACCGGTCGAGAGGGTCTCAATAAAAGCTCCTTCCAGACTCCTTCGCCGTGCCAGGTGCTTGAAGAAGCTTGATCATCGGAGCCGGAGTTTATCGTCGGGAAAAATGAAGCAGCTTTTACTATTTCATTAAATCTAACTTCAGCTTCCTCTTTTGTTTCAGATGTTTTTATGAGAACCTGTTTCGCTTCGTTTAATCTCCTTTTCATAACCAGCCAATGAGGTGATTCCGGCATAGTAGAGACACCCAAAGCGACCGCCGTTGCAGGAAATGAAGCGATTCCGAGCATTAATCTCCAGTTGATTTCCTCCGGTAGATTCGCTAAACTATAATTAGAAATATAACCCAACAGAATACCGAAATTGATAAAAACTTCTGGAAGAGAAGTGAGAAATCCTCGGGTAAGAGCCGGAGAGAGCTCTGCAACATACACTGGAGCAATCATGAGGGAATACCCGACTCCTATTCCGGCAACCACTCGACCGGCGAGAAGAGACAGAAACGACGGAGCAAAACCCATGAGGATAGAGCCGATTAGAAAAGTTGCCGCTGCTAAAATTATTGTGTACCGCCTGCCTATCAAATCGGAGGTCTTACCGGCGGCGAAAGATCCGATTAAAGAACAAACATTCAACGAACCAACCAAAATTTCTTCTTGGGCAGTGCTGATTTTCAGGCTGTCTTTAATATAAAGCACAGCGCCACTCATAACCCCTATATCTGTAAAGACGCCATTAAAACCAGCAAAATCAAAACAAATTCACATCAAAATAAAGAACCTAGTTCACATTTTTCGTTTCTTCTTCTTTCCCAACTTAAAAAACTCACCATATCCGAGAAGAATCGAGTTCGTCGAAGCCAAAATTGCACCGGCGAGTGCATATTTATTCAAACGAGACTTTTTCCGATTACAACCTGCCTCCGACACGCTACACATTTCAGCGGAATCACCTCCCACGCCGATCTCCTTACGCCACTTTGCTTCTCTTCCATCATCATCATCATCATCCCGGAAACCCTTCGCCGGCGGCGTAGAGTCATCAGAATCTGGAAGTGGGTAATAACACCGGTGCTCGTCTGGGCCAAGCGCCGATCCGGAAAGCATTGATACTTATCTGTCTGCAATAGATAAGAACACAATTTCAACAGGGGTAGATATATATATATATATATATATAATAATGTAGATACAGCCAGACGATAACCTGATTTATCACCCCTATTTAATGACAACGAAAAGATCTGAACTTTTTCAGAACTCCCTCACTTTCTTTCCGAGAGTAAAACTAGAGGAGAAAGTGGAAGAGGAGAGAGAGAATGTATGCTTACTTTTCGAAAAGCAACGCACATTATAAAAAGCTTGAAGCCACAACACGCTCTGAGCAAACGCCTGCTAACTGTAGACGAAGATAAGAAATACATGGAGAAACCAGAGAAGACGAAGACAGTGGAAAGACATAACAATTCAAGAGAAATTATTAACAATGGCTGCTACGAGAGCCTGAGCCTACCATTGCAGCAAAATCTCCACAATAATTTCTCCGATTCGTGAACCTGCTCAGTCAACCTCCTGGATTTTCCGAAAATTCCAAGATTACGTCATCTAAGGAAGGAATTATTAAGGGTTGTCCCCTTAAGTTGCTTAGTATTTCCTTATATAGCTTCTCTGGAATTGAAATGTTTAGGTGGCTAATCACGCCCTACAGAGATTTGGTGTGTTGCGATAAGTTTGAAGTGAGTAGCAGTGAAACAAAAACGAAAGAATAATACTATATTTATAGTCTAATTTCACGTCGAAATGTAGCAATTTGTTGACATTTACTTATTAATAAAATTCTTTGTAATTAAATAAATATTTAAATAATATATTACACAAATCAATAAATAAATAATAGATAAATATCGTATCAAAATATAAGATTAAAATATAAATATAATATTAGTTTAAATTTAAAAATTATGATATTTTCTTAATTACAATTTTACTATCTGATGGTTTTAGTCTTATAAAATCTCTCTCCCTCCATGAAGTCTACTCATCAACCAAATAGGTTAAGAAATTTGTTTGGGATTAATAAGTATATTGTTGGTTAAAAACAATTATATTTACAAAAAAAGACAAGACTAAGAATTATTTCATAATTGACTAAATTTTGTGGAGGAAGATGAGAAAGGGAAGGGGAATCCACTAGTTTATTCCCTTATTTTAGTCACAGTTTTGAGACAAGAGGGGGTGGAGAGGGAAGACAGGTTGGCCAGTCTAATCTATACAAATGTAAGAAAGAACACATCATATTTAGGGTGTTTTCCCTCAGTCTAATTCATCAACTTATGCTCTTTTTTAATTTTCGGTATTATAATAATATTTTCATAATATAAATTGTTAAAAATATTTGCATTATCATGTGCTCTTATCAAGTATTGTCGCAAAGACGGTTGCAGTTCAAGTATATTGTGTAATGTTGTTGGCAAAATGAGGTTTGATGATAGGTAAGCTTTGTTTGATGAAATTGTAGTGGTTTGGAATGCAAGAATTTAGACACCGGCTTGTTTTGAAAAGAATAATGGACAAGCTCGCGAGTGTTTCTTTTTTTAACTAGTCGAGCAATCTCTAAACCAACTCATGATCCCGGAAAAATATTTCAACCCTAAGTTTTTGTTCATGCTAATTGAATTCACCTCTTCCTTCACCTCGACTCCAAACACTACCAAAGGAAACGACTCTTCATCGAGCTTTCCAACATATTGATGTCGAGGTCTGAGGGAACAAACCCCAACATCTCGAGCCACCTCAAACTCACCATCTCGCCGTGATTGCCTCCTAGTTCTTCTTTGTTGACCATAGACAACAACTAATTAGAATTGAGTTTTGACTCTGCCACTTTGCCCAATGAACTAGGGACTTCTTCATGTTGTTGCTAGATCGAGATCGTATCTTGCATCCCTTGGTCTCGTCCAGAAGCGCAACAAAATGTGTATCTTTTAAGTCACATTTAGCATTGGAATGGTCTCCTACTATCTTCCCATCAGTACAACATCAATGATTCCTCATCTTAGTTGATCATCACAACCTCGGGTTTCCCGACATTAGACCACTGATTATTGGGAGAAAAAAAAAAATCTGTTTGACATGAACACCTCCATCGAACAGAGGCATCTCGAGCATCCAAGTGTGATTCTCTCCACCATAGGGAGAACCTCGCGGTTCTATGTGTTTACATAGATGAGATATTATTCTTCCATGCCAAAACCCTTATCTAGATTCTGTTTAAGCTGTTCTTATGGAGGATTCAGTTCAATGGGGTGAGCTCCTCTGAATCTACCGTTTCTAAAAAATATCACTCTCCTATCTTTCTTTAATACTAAAAAAAAAAAAAAAAAAAAACTCAAATTAATTATTTATCTTTTCAATGCCTAAATTACCATTATAATTGCACCCTTTCAATGGGGGTCCATGTGTAGGATGCTGGAAGGATTATTTAAAACATTAGAGAAGGACAAAATGATTCCCAAAGCCCAGGCCTAATGCTTTGGGCTTTTCTTCCTTTTAATCATATATATATATATATATTATCTAATTAGGAGAGTGGTATATATATATATATATATATATGGGTTGGACTTTGGAGGTGGAGATTATTGATGAAGCAAAGTTTTTAATTTTATATCATAAAATATTGATCAAACCCATTATACTTTATAATAAACATAATTTAATTTGCAATTATTTTGTCAACATTATTAATGTAACCCTTTGTAAATGACAAACATTTGACCAAGCAGCTTGCAAGTTGTAATATGGTCTATAATTTGATTATTCCCTCCTTTCTATACTTCCACTCAACTCTAACGTATTGTTTTACTACACATAATCGAGTTGGCTGACAAGTCAGCTCGATGAGGCTCTACTCACTCACGTCAAGTTTCCTTGGGGAACATTGATCTGAGTTTTTGTTTACCTATCACCATGTGAAATGCAAGTATCCAAGTTTATAATTGTCGCTTAAAATTGTTACACTATCACAATCAAATAATAAAAAGAAAATAAAGTAATCAAGTTATAAAAAGGAAATAAAGTATTACACTCACAAGGACAATTCAATATATTTCTTCGAATTCAATATATTTCTCAACTCTATTTACGATTATGTAAAATAACAGTCCTAATATTTATTCATACTTTCCAATATCAAATAAATTAAATGTTAAAATCCTATTGAATTTTTTAATGTCATTACCGTAACAAGTTCACAAAAGAAACATAAATAAATTTAATTCATAATAGAGAAAATAAAATAAAAAGTATTAAAAAAATAATTTATTATTGAATTCAAAAAAAGAAAATAGAAAATTCTTAACAATTCTTCCCTCAAGACTTTCTTAGCCCTTTCAGGCCTGTTCTTGGCTTCTCTCCACCTCCTCCCTTTTTTGTCATTTGCTGTCTCTATTTATAGCTTTCAAATCCTTTTTCTATCACTTGAACTTAAAAAAAAAAAAAAAAAAAAAAAAAAACATTTTCTTCGAATTCTCTTCGGGCCCATACTTTACTTTTTTGTCAAGAATCATTTTCCTCCCCCTCTCTCCTACCTAATTTGAATTTGAATTTGAATATCAAATTAAATTCATTTTTGCTCCATTTCTTTTTATTTTTTAAGGTCAGCTTTTTTTTTTTTTCAATCCGCAATGAATGTATATTTTATACAAATCTGATGTTGTGTGTAATATTGCAGCGTAATATGATTATTTTATTTAATTAATCATTAATTTTTAACAATAATATTCATAAAATGTATCATGTAATTATTCTTTTTCAAGAGATATTAATAATTTTACATCGCTTAAAAAAATGAAAAGTAAATGATTTATGGATATAATTTTTTTCTTTATTTAATTCTAAAAATAAAACTATACAAATTTCAAATCAAAACAGACAATATTATACTCCAAAAATTGAGGACTCCACAAAAATTGTTCTAAACAATCAATTATTCAATAACATTTCATTAGTTAAATCTTTGATTTTTTTTTTTCAAATTTAATTAAAATTTATCCAAAATTGTTTTTTCAAACCATCACTCCCTTCTTCCCCCTTAAGAGGAAGCTTCCATAATGTTTTTTTTTTCAGCCTTGTCTCTCTAGCAACTCGGAGTGATGTTGTCGAAAGATCGTTTTTTTACGATAATTAAGAGAAAAAAAACTAGTTGATACCGTGGTGTTTATTTCTATTTTGTGTTTAAATTGGGATATTTAATATAATTATCAAATAATTTATCACTTCCCTATCTTTAATAACTACTCAACTATAATACGATAGATGCTTGACTGTCAAGAAAATTAATTAATTCCTAAAAAAATTGAGTGGAATTTTAATTTTAATTATTTTTAGGAAGAATGTCCACATCTCCTTAATTTCTTATGGTCTCCAGCTGTCTACCAATGTTACTGAAGGCCGGGTAACACCCAAATGGCATATTACTCTTTTCCTTTAAATAAATTATAAATAATTGCTAAATATTAATCTCAAAAAATATGTTTAATATTTTATTTTATTTACTTATCAAATAATGATAAATATAATTAATATAATAAATTATAAATATTTAATTTTATAAATTATTATATTAATTATTATTTAACACATCATCAAATTTTTAAAATAAAAAAATAATATGTCTTCTCATATTAATCAGGTTTTAATAAATATATTAAATAAAAGTTCTTTAAATTAAATTATTTTAATTTGTGGTTTGGAATATACGTCAATTTATGTACGTATTTAACGGGAGAATGTCTACATCCTAAAATGTCGGTCAATATTTAAATTATATAAATTTTATCATTCTTAGAATTTTATAGATTCTTTATTCTCACACATGGGAATGAATGTAAACTTCAAATTTTAAAATTCTGTGTTACTAACAAACCATACAATCTTTATTCTCTCCTTACCCTGTTCGGTACGTAATTCCTCAATCGTAAGAACTCGATCTTAGAGTAGAAAAAAGACCTGAATCAATTATGCTGGACTATAACTCTGGTTTAACTATCAAATATAGATATAATGTTATATTTGTAATGTCACGTTAAAAGTTAATAAGAATTGGAATTTTTAATTCATTTAATTTATTATGCGATATAATAAGAAATTGTTATAAAATAATATATAACAATGAGTGCTTAAAAAAGTTCACTTGAACTTGTATTTTACATTCTTATTGAACTAGAAGAAAACTGATGATAATTAACTAGGTATATTTATTTTCATGATACAATATTAAAAATAGTAATATATTTATTTTCTTATTTAAATATATTTATTAGGGTATCATAAAATAATTGGTATAATAAAATATAATAAATAATTAATTAATTATAAAAAATTATAGTTTGATACATTATCGAGTACGTTTAAAAAATATGATAATAGAATAAACGTCGTATTATTCTCATATTAATCAAAATTTTTAATTAATTATTCAAACTTAGATATACAAGTGACTAAAGAAGATAAATGAACAGGTCTGAACAGTATCACACGAATATTATTACAAATATTTGACAATTAAATCATTATAAATTATACACGTATCAAGATTGTTAATTCTCTAATTATCAATCATTTGTAATTATGATAAAAAATAAGATAATAAATATGACTCGAACAAACTATTAAAAAGTTCAACTCACCACTAACTTTAATAGGTTAAACAAGTCGATATTAACAAAGTGGTTCAAAAAATTTTCAAACTGACTGGCTAATTAGGTCAAACTAGTCGAGCAGACGGGAAACTAATCCAAAAGAAAAGAGTTTTGAAATGTGAACACTTAAAATAAAATATTCCTTTTTATACAAGATTGATGGAGGTTTTGGAGATAGAGAGATATGGTCAAATATTGGATATAATGAGTAATGGCCACATGGTTAAAGGGCCCCACCTTTCTTTTTGAACAGTGGTCCCCACTTGGAGCAATCTTAGGGTTGGTCACTGACTTGAGGGAGAGAGCCTGACCAAATCAGAACATTACAAGCAACACAGCTAGCTGCCGTCTGCCTTTCTAATTTTATAATATTTATTTTTCTTTATTATGGTTTTAATAAAAAGTGCTTTGTGGTAAATTACTACGGATCCGATCAAATTCTTTAAATATTTCATGTTTCTTTTTATTTAAAAAAAAAAAAATTATTTTAACCATAGGAGTATTTTTTTTTTTAATTCTTAAAATATTAATACTAATAAAATAAACATCAAACTATAAAAACGAAAGATCGTTCCAAAAGTCTGACCTCCGTTCTAGTAGGGAGTAGACGCGCAAGGTGTAGACCCCTGTGCAGGTGCACTTCACGTAGACAACACGTGCCACGCATGCACCCCCACTTCCATTCCCGAACATAATGGGGAGCCGTACGTTTAGAACAGCCCCCTACATCCTCGGCCCCCTTTTAAAACTTTCATGACGTGAAGGCTCGCGTTTAAGACGTGAAGGGCCGCGTTCTAGATGTGAGGGGTGTTCACCCTCACTCGAGGGACCGTTGTTAGCCCTAGGCTAACAACGGGGGGCGTTCGCCCTCACGCGAGGCACCGATCTCGCTCTAGTATAAATAAGATTGACCCCTTGCGCACCCTCCACCTTCTAAAACCAAGAGAGAATCGCCAAAATCATCGAATCTGTCATTTTTGTCACCGAATATCTTCAAATCCCAAACCCAACCACTCCCCTGTCAAAAATCCAATTTGAAAGCCGATCCTCTAAATTTGTCCAAAATCCGAAGTCATACTCTATTCAATGGGCTCGAAAATGATTTCTAAACAAAAGGCTCCCCTCCCTACCTAAGCTGGCCCATCAAACAAGGCATCTTCGTCGTAAGGTGCTCCGGACTAAGGGCTGCGATTGCCGCTTGATTATTTGTCAATGAAATTTCGAAACCAAGTGTGTCAATAGCAGTACGAGTACGATATTTCATTGCGCTCGATTATTTATAGAAAGACAACCAACTTCAGCGGCTGTGAGTCGTTAGAGATCAAAGAAATGTTCGACAACATCAAATTGAACGGGGTCTACAACTTGAGGGGAGACAGCTACAACAGAGTTGTTTGTTTATTTTAGGCGAACTTGACCACGACCGGCGAGATGGAAACTTGAAGATATACCTATTTGGTACGGATATGATCATACGTTCAAGCGATGTGAACGAAGTACTAGAATTTGTTGTAGAAAACGCAGTCAGATACTATCATGCTTCCCAAGAGTGTGATTTTGCAAGATCAGCAGATGACTTCCAGTTCGTTAAGAAGATTCACCGGGATACGCAAATTGCAGCCTTTGTCAAACCGAAGTCGAAGGACTTGAATGTCAAAGCTTGAGTTGTTCACAACCTGATCAGCCACATTCTGCTGCCTAAAAATGGATATAGAGATTTGGTGAGCTGGATGGATCTCTATGTGTTAGAGAAGCTCTACAGTAGCACGATGTTCGACTCGGGGTACTTGATCTTAGGTTACATGGAAGAGATTGGGCGAACAAAAATCTATTGTACGAGACATTGATTTGGAAGATCGTGCAGCGAGTTCAGGTTCATGTGCCCACTGTAGAACAGCGGAGAACTCCGAGATCCATCGATGTATTTGACATACTTCATTTGACCCGGATGGGTCTAGTCTTGGATCCAAAAGGGTGATCTCGCGGCCTCCACATCAAGGGATGTTCCGATGGAGGAGGACGACCCCGCCACCGCGACCATGCCTCCAAGTTTCTCTCAGACTGATATTAGTTGTGACATGATGCAGCGTATGCAGCAGATGCACCAGTAGATGCAGTATATGCATGAGATGTAGCAAAAGGTGGTTGAGTCACATGACTATCTCAGTGAATCCCTTAGAGAGCTCACTGAGAAGATGACGGATTGGATGTCGCTCGAAGACGATCTCCCCCCACAGTAGGGTAGTTTAGATTTATGTACTTTACTTTTCATCTACAGATTTTATGTCAATACATTTATTATTTGAACTGGATTCTGACTGCTGGGTATATATATGTGTTATTTGAATTTGCAAGAATTATTTGAAGATAGTTATGGAGGAGTAATAAAACAAACAATACTTTGTCTATTTTTTCAATCTTATTTTTATTTTTTTAAATAAATTGAAAGAAAGAAATAATTAGAATTAGAATAACATAAAATAAATAAATAATTATAATTTAAACAATCTTTGAAATGACATGAAAATGAAATAAATATTGCACAAATTGATTATGGTTGAAAATGAAAAAAAAAAAAAGATGAAATCGAATAGGAACACCTTTCTATTTGATTTCATCTTTTTTTTTTCATTTATTTATTTTAGGTTATTGTAATAAATTGGAAAAATTGACACATGAGCGAAATTACAACAATCAATAATTTTATTTTCTTCCTCGGCTGTGCGTCGTAAATTCCTGCACACAATATAAACTATATTAAAAATTTTGGATAATTTCTAACAGTGTGTTTATGAGCGAAATGTACCTACGTCACGTCAAATGTGTCGAAAACCATAAACGTGTCTTGCGAGGCAGCCCCTGAAGTTGATCCTCGGTTAGGACAAGGGCGACTCTTATGTCCTTGCTGCCGACATATATCACACAATATCTTTGAGTTCTTCTTACTCAATTTCGAATTTGATGGCTCATTGACATCTCGTACTATTGTCTTCTTCGGCCTACCAGGTTGACAATATCTACTGGGCGAGATGAGTTCCTTCATATTTGGTATTTCTGGCCATATTTAGTGGCTGCTCATGGGTTGGATAAAGTGTGAGTACATCTGCATGTAAGTTGCACGGTGATAACATTGATGCACATAATTTTTCGGTGTCATTCTCATGAAATGTATGCATTGAATAACACTGACACACGAGATTCCAATAAGCTTCCACCTGGCACAGTTGCACACACATGTATTCATGTCGACTACGTATTGTTCATAGCTGTTGCTGACCTCAAATAGTGCATCTCCCGCAAGCTGAGCACTCCAATTTTCAGCTGCACTTATTAGCTTATCAAGCTTTTTGTTTATTTTGGGACACAAAAAATCAGTTGATTAGACCACCTTCTCAAATTTCTTCACAATGCGAGTCATCAAGTACTTTCGGATCATTTCGAACATGGTCAGGATCGGTTTGTCCCTGACCAACAATAGAACTGTAATGAATGACTTGCACAAATTATCCAATCCTATTTCACACTTGGTATTCGAAGAGAAAATATGACTATCCCAATATTTAGGCTTTTCTTCTCGAAGCCATGCGTGTGCATCCGGGTTAAGCTGATGCAGTTTCCTCATTTCTATCTCGAAATGATACCTTGTGGTTGCCCTATCTGCATTCCACATTGCATCTCTATACGTTCTGTCCCGAAATAAATTTTTAAAATTTGCATACATATGCCAGAGGTAGTAACGGTGTTTGGCGTGTTGTAATTGATCTTGCACAGCATTAAAAACTCTAATATTTGAAAGAAAAATAGAGTCAACATAAAACAATATAACATGAAATAATTGTCAGGAAAGACTGTACTGAACAATTTCCTAAACAGAATTATCTTTCCAAGTAAGTTCCTAGGAAAGATGGAGGGGTCATAAATGATCTCACTTAAAATCCAGTTTACTAGACAGAATTTCCTTGCACACTACAATTACACCACTAAATAAACGTAAATGCATTATATCTTTTGTTGATCCGAAATAATTGTCCATCTAACTCCCGATTCAGTGTTCAAGTCTCGCTTCAAATACTGCAAGAACCACGTCCATGTGTCTGTGCACTCTTTTTCGACGTGGGCAACAACAACGAAATAGATTCCATCATTGCCATAGATATTGACGGCTATGTGTAATTGATCGAGACACCAACCCTTTAGATGATAGTCATCCAAACATATAATAGAGTGACCATACTGTAGCAATCATGTCTTGAACGTAGTAATGGACATATATATTCTTTGGCATACCAATGAATCAGATCTCATCTTGTAAGTATGTATTTTAATGTGATACCTAGATTTGATCTTTGTATTTCTGCTGTGTACGACCAGACTATCTTGTACTATTCGTCGCTCTTACCTTCGTTCAGTGTTCGAGCTACACTTCTTGCTCTTCTGGTAAGACTTGGTGTAATGTTGACATTGATATCCTTCCTCACTGTCTCGATAATGGAACAGATTTCCCAAGTAGGTTGATTTTTGAACCTATCCAAATAATGATTTGCCACACATTTTACTTTAACGTTTCGATTCTTAATTTTTCTCAAACAGCAGTGAGAATCGATAAAATTCTTTATTTGAAATGTATGCTCGAACTGCTTTTTAGAAGCATGTAGTCGCCACTCACATTGGCCTTCACACTCACCCCTCAGTCTGTACTTTTAACTTTTGGTGAATTTGATCCCATAACTATTTTTCACAGAATAATCGATTATTTCGTCTCTAATTTCATGTAAATAACTATATTCTTACCCCAAATATAAATCAATTGAGATTTCTTCTCTTACTTACTTGTTTGCTTTCCACTTCATCATCTCCCGAACCGATCGGTGTTTGAAGCTTATCGTTTAGAGATCTGGAGGTCGACTGCATCTTTATTTCTTCATTTCCATGTAAGTGAGTCAATGCTTGAAGATCACCATATGCAAGTGTGTCGTACGAATACTAATTCATATCAGCATCATAAGTTGTTGTATCGTCTAAATCAATTGATCGACTTGAATTAGAACCAATCGTCGTCGTTATTACAAAGAAAATTCACCGGAGTAAGAAAATATTTACAAGGTTTTAGAGTCCTCCCCCCTCCCTCCTTTTTTTTTTCTTTCACGTTGCACGTATTGTCCATGTGAAGTGCACCTGCACGGGGTCTGCAACCCTCACATCCACCTCCTAACTTGAATGGGGGGTCAGACTCTTGGAACGACTCTCTGTTCTCCTTGTACAATGTAGTGTGATGGGCACTCAGTCGTCTCCCAAGATTTAATTTGTTAAATTTTTTAATGACATTTATTTTGTTAGGGTTAATACTTTAAGAGTTTAAAAAAAAAAAAAAGATACTTTGACGATTAAAATGGTTTTTATAATATTTTTAATAATCATTTTCACGTAAGGTGGTTAATTTTTCTGATTGAATATCACATATAATTTTAAAAATTAAAAATCAGTGCAGCTGATATTTATGTTGGAAATCAAGTATAAATTTGAGTTAGTGGGCAAAATTGAGTTCGAGGTGACTAGGGTGAATTAGTATCATAATTATGTACGCAAAATGAGAAATATACTAGATTTTATGACAAAATGAATTGTTTTGCTAATGATCTATTGAATTGTACGTTGCTGTTTATCTTTACTCTTAATTCTTAATTCTTAATTCTTAATTCTTATAGAATAACGTGATACTCATTAATTATTATAATTAAATGTTTGGAGTAAAAATCATAAAACAAAAGTAGAACCTAAATTTAACGTTACTTCGTAGAAAAAAAATCAGGTTTTTCTCGTTGTCGGTCACTGCTCCTAGATTAATTATCTAACCATAAACTACGTTTAAGCAAATAATATTATTAAATAATAAAAATACATTATAAGAAGATAATTTAATCATTATTAAATTAAATAGTGATTATTAGTTAATTGTGATTGGAAAACGAGTAAACAAGACGGAGAAAATCGCGGGCCAGCTGTGGGCCCACGCCGTGTGGGTCCCATGCATCGGAATTTAGTCCTAGCGCTCATACCCGATAATTACTCTTTTATCCCCATGTGATTTATTTCAAAAAAAAAAAAAACAAAAAGAAAGAACATCCGTTGGCGTTAACTCGTTCAACATATGCTAATTCCACGTCCAAGACAGTCTCTCTCTCTCTCTCTCTCTCTCTCTAGAAAGACAGTACTCTGTAGAGAGAGAAAGTGATTGAACTCTGATCTGAGACAAATCTAATTCCTTTTCCGGCTAGATTTCTTAATTTCTTCTGTTTTTTGTTTTTTGTTTTTTGTATGCCCGTTTCTCTGGACAATGTCGACCCCTTCTCCGTCGACGTCTCCGGCTCCGACGTCTCCGTCGACAAACTCCACCTCTCCTCCGCCACCCGATGTTTCTCCCCCGCCTCCGCCTGCATCTGCTCCTCCTCCGACAACTTCATCGCCACCACCTCCCGAAACTGCATCCCCTCCGGCACCGACGGCGACTTCTCCACCTCCACCGTCTACACCGTCAACTTCTCCTCCCCCGCCTTCCGCAGCCTCTCCTCCTCCTCCGTCTAATACCAACTCAACATCAAGAAGTCCCCCACCTCCGACAAGTTCTGGGTCTAGGAGTCCACCGCCGCCGGCGACCACAACTCCGTCGTCGTCAACTACCTCATCGTCGGGGATTTCAACAGGGGTAGTGGTCGGGATCGCCGTCGGAGGGGCAATTGTTCTTGTGATATTAAGTATTTTATGTCTATGCTTCAGAAAGAAGACTAAGAGGAAGCGTGATGAAGAGTACTACGCCGGACCTCCTCCGACTGGACCTAAAGGTAGGAGATTTCCTAATCATTTTGAAGATCTTCAAACATTTAATGCATGATTCTTTTTTCATAAAATCTGAGCCTGAATTGAAGTTTTCTATTTATACATCGCACTTTTTGTTTTGGCATTTTTTTTTAGTTACTTGAAAATCCATCAAACATTTCCAAGATTTAAGATCTATCTTGTTCTTAGAAGATTATTAATGGCTTACCCATCTTCTTCAAGTTGACTGTGCTAAGAAATAGATGTGGCTACTCTCTGAATTTGAGCCAGCAGATCTTTTCGATCAGAAAATTCAAAATGGGTTGTTGAATTTTTGTACATTTTCTCTGGAATTCACTTATCTTACGGTGTTTTCCTGTGAATTCCAGATGACCCTTATGGCGGACCGCCCCAACAATGGCGGCAGAATACTCCACCAATCAACCCGGTAGCAGGTGTGGTTCATAAGCCATCTCCTTCTCCAGCACATGCCTCCCGGCCCCCAAATTCTCCTCCGCCGCCCCACTTCATGAGCAGCAGTGGAGGCTCTTATTCCGGCTCCGAAAACCCCCTCCCTCCACCCCCTCCTCCGCCAGGCTATGCCTTTGGTTTCTCAAAAAGTAGCTTCACTTATGAAGAACTGGCAATGGCAACAGACGGTTTCTCGGATGCCAATCTCCTCGGACAAGGCGGGTTCGGCTATGTCCACCGAGGAGTGCTTCCGAATGGAAAGGAAGTCGCTGTGAAGCAGTTGAAAGCCGGAAGTGGCCAGGGAGAACGGGAATTCCAAGCCGAAGTGGAGATAATTAGTCGAGTACATCATAAACATCTCGTCTCATTGGTCGGATATTGCATTACTGGGTCCCAAAGATTGCTTGTCTACGAATTCGTTCCGAACAATACGCTGGAATTCCATTTACACAGTAAAACTTCTCGTTCTTTCTAAATAGTTTCTCGTATTAACACTTGTGAGTTTTGCTCCTTTTTACTTCCCCAGGATGGTAAAATTTGCCTTTAAATTGCGGAATCGAGGATAGAAATGTTTGAATAATGGGAAAAGAGTTGTTTTATTCGTCTATCGATTAATATCTCATGAAATTCTTTCTTAGGTCATGGAAGGCCGACTATGGAATGGCCTACGAGACTGAAAATTGCGTTAGGATCTGCAAAAGGACTGGCTTACCTGCACGAGGATTGTGAGCATTCAATCGGTTTATAGTGTATTTTCTCATCATATTATTTATGCTTTGGATTGACCCATTTTGGCACTTGCACGTGTAGGCCATCCGAAAATCATTCATCGTGACATCAAAGCATCAAATATTTTATTGGATTTCAAGTTTGAGGCTAAGGTACTATTCTCCTTTCAAGTTTGAAGAGATCTTTAGTTACATTTTCTTGTCCCATGGAGTGGTAAATTTATATGTTTTGATAGGTCGCGGACTTCGGACTTGCGAAGTTTTCGTCTGATGTCAACACCCATGTCTCGACCCGAGTGATGGGAACTTTCGGGTATGATTTCTTTCATATTACGATTTAATTTTGTTATTGTGACAGTTATACCTTTCTTGAATATTTGATTGAATGCGTGTCGAATCTTTCAAGCCTGTATTGAATTTGTTGAACTAATGCGATTTATGTTACATCTTTCGTGGCCTTTATTTGCAGATATCTGGCTCCAGAATACGCATCAACTGGGAAATTGACTGAAAAATCAGATGTTTTCTCGTTTGGAGTTATGCTTTTGGAACTAATCACTGGTCGAAAACCCGTGGATACATCGGACGCATTCATGGAGGATAGTTTAGTAGATTGGGTGGGTGCTTTTTCTTCGTCTTTATCAATCATAATCAACACTCCTAAAGTGTGCTCTTATTTATTTGTTTTCATTACAGGCAAGACCTTTACTCAGCCGAGCACTGGAAGACGGAAACCTCGATGCTTTGGTTGATCCAAATCTTCAAAATAACTACAATCACAATGAAATGACTCGAATGGTTGCCTGTGCAGCTGCTTCGGTTCGTCATTCTGCTAGGCGTCGACCACGGATGAGCCAGGTAAAACTCTGAGCCAATAATTTATCTGGGTTTCTGAAATTGAAGCTTAAAATTATAATCGAATCGATCAGGTGGTTCGAGCTCTGGAAGGAGACGCCTCACTCTCTGATCTAAACGAAGGGATCCGGCCTGGACACAGCACGGTTTACAGCTCCCATGGAAGCTCGGATTACGACACCAACCAATACAACGAAGACCTGAAAAAGTTCAGGAAAATGGCGTTGGGTAGCCAGGAGTATGGAGCCAGCAGTGAATACAGCGGACCGACCAGCGAGTACGGCTTGAACCCATCTGGCTCGAGCAGCGAAGGGCAAATCATCCGAGAAATGGAGATGAGAGGGGTGAAGAAAGACAGTCAAGGCTTCAATGAAAGCTCTTGAGATCATCCTTTTCCATTTTGTAAAAAGAAAACCAAAAACAAACCTTGGTTGAATTAACAGATTTCATTCTTTTCAATTTTTTTTTTTTTTTTTTTTAAATTTGGTCTTGGGTTAGAAGTATGAGTTCCATAAATAGTATTAATTGTTGGATAATACTATAAATATATGGCTATTTATTTGATTCTTTCGATATGTTTGTCCATGATTAATCATTTGACAAAACGTATACGAGTTTAGAAGTGAAGAGAAATCAAGACTTTGACTTTTTCTTTTTAAGTAAATAATCTGAACAATCAAGTTTTCGTTGCTAAGACTGTCTTCTAAGAAATCTTGATTTTGTTACATGATCTTTGCGGTTTCTATAACTCAGATTGCGATGCCTAAATCACATTTTATGTTAAATTTTTCAATTTGTTTATTCAAAACTTGACAAAATTGCCAAAACTATTATATATCAGATGGTTCTCTTTAGAAATTATCCACAAATTAAAAAAAAAAAAAAAAAAAAAATCATTATAAAAGCACAGATTACACAATGCTAACTACTAACGTACGAAGAATCAAATATAAATCTCCATACTTTTGCTCTTAAATTTTAGGCTTAATTATTATACTTTCGTTGCCAATCATATTTTCTTAATCCAAGAAGAAGATTTGATTAAGGCACACGAACAGCTCGGGTTATGCAAGTTATGATAAAAATACAAAATATTCTAGCAGCCAAAATGGCCGCAGGCCGGAATATCGAACATAATGCAGTTCAATAAACCACCCAGTTTGTACATTCTAATTTGGAAACCATGTTACAAATGCCATCAAAATCAACAATCTGCGGGTCACCACTAAGGAAGAAACAAGTTAGCACCAAGGGGAAATTTTCACCATCTTCACTCAACTTCTTTCACTTCTACTTCTTTTTTCCACCTGCACCATCTGCGGGTCGATCGTGGAAAGAAGTTGCGGCATTGACATCCCTCCCGAAACAACAATTTCTGCCGTTATAATAAGGAAAAAAGTCAAAGAAAAAAGATACAGTCCCAATGTCTTTAATCTGCACTCCATCTTGTCTATCCTCCACAAAATTTACCCCATTGATCTCAAATCTCATCACAAGTCAATATAAACAAATCATTCATTCACTCGTGGAGTGATCATTCAGTCCTATTTAACGAAAATATGTTCATTTCCAATCCTCTGACGCTATGAATTGATAATTCATAGGAGTATATATCATGTTAAAGTGAGGGATAGAAACAAAGAAGCCTTACCAATTCCTTCCCTAACCGATAGATTTGGTCTAATTACGTCTTTCGTGTTAACAAGGAAGATATCGCCAATGTACAGATGGTTTGTGGGAACATAGACACAGCACAGCTCCTCATCTCCAGAATAGTTCTGCATTTCATCAATAGAGTATGCTTCAATAGTTTAGCCTAGAGCTTACAGAGGCAAAATTACACTAATTAGAAAACTTTTAAATCAAGAACTGTCTAATATCTCAAACATATTCTAGTTTTCCTTTGGAGTTATGTCAAATATCCATCTTCCATATTATTCATCCATATTCTTCATTAACTATGATTCTGCTAGCATACACACGACATTCTAGCAACAAGCATAGAGAGAAATATCACATACTATAAGTGACAACACAGAAACATAATAAATCAAGACAATAAACTATGCAAATCTGGAACTTATTTTCAAAAGCCAAGCAAACATAGTGATTAAAGAAGTAAAAGATTAACTTTTGAAATAAACCTGGAGGATAACTGATGAGGTAATAAATCCAAATGCATATTCACCAATTCGAGGATGTCTTATGATGGCCACTTCTTTAAAGGCCTGTGTGTTTTGATCTGGTAATACAGACAAATTATAGGTGGCCCAGGAATAGATTCATTGAAAGCAGAAATCTAACGTCAAGCAGACCTGGTGATATGGCAGCACTAATTTGCTTGGAAGCATTGTAAATGTGACGAACAAATGGCATCCGTTTGATAAACCACTCCCCAAGACTCAGGACAGATGCACCCAACCACGATGACATAAAGACCCCAACCAAGAAGATGAAAGTAATAGAAGTTACAAATCCAAGACCTATACAAAATGCATGAAGAAGAAAAAAGCTGAGTGACGATATAAAAATTAAGAATTCTAACCACTAATTAAGCAATTCAGTCAATGTAGGATATTTGAATACTGATCTCATCAAGATGGTTTGAAAAGACTTGGGACTGTAAAGACATGCTTACCAAAGATGTCAATTCCAAGTTGAGCATATATTGGAGAGAAGAATCCGTCTACAAAGTGTATAAACCACCATGTTATGTAGAAGGTGATTGCTATGGGAAACAAAATGACACTGCAAAGCGACTTATGTCAGAAAATTAAGATGATGGTAGATAAAAATCCAGATGCATAAATTAAATATCACTTAAGATTATATCATAGGGAGCTAATATGAAGAAAGAACAACTCACCATCCAGTCATGAATTTTTTAGAGGCCCAGCTCCTGATGACTTTGTAAAATGTCTACGCATGAGAACATAAGCATAACTAATTTTAGGATTCGGATAAGCAAAGAGAAAGTTGAAATAGTACCCTAAAATTACACCACAAATTGAGAGA